>MDKI01023125.1:0-133102 GCA_005239505.1 Nicotiana paniculata | reverse complement strand
AGTGATGGAGGAAAAAATTTGATGAAGTTGGAACTCTCTATGTCAAGAACCCACTCTCTTCTCCCTCTAATTTAACAGAAAATAACTTAAAATGAAACGGGTAAGTGTTTTACTGAATTGGGGGTCGGGTATAAAATTAGAATTTTAACAGCCACGAAGCTGAAATGCGATTAGGAATGCGTCACATTCCTGCAGTGTGATCCACATTCCCGTTGCATAAATGGCCCTCAAATGGGCCAAAAAGAAAAGTAGACTGCCCAGGTATGCGACCACTATGCGGTCCGCATTCCTGTTATGCGATCGCATAGTGCATCGCATAACTCCCTCCGCAAAAGGCAAGGTGCAAGAATGCGATAACTATGCAGCCTGCATTCGAGAAATGATATCGAATTCTAGGCCGCATAGTTGTCCTCAAAATGGACAGCAAACTGTCCAAGTATGCGACCACTGTGCGATCCACATACCTGATCTACGATCGCATAGTGGACCGCATACCTGTGCAAATCCGGTGATCCGGTGATACCTTCAGCAGATCCGGTGAGCCCCACTTCCTCTTGGGGCCGTGTGTAATCTATATCATCTCTTTTGTATATGTTATGTCTTTTAAGGTATAGTCGGGGCCTTGTTGCCGACAATTATTATGTAAACCCTTAGTACTCTTAGAGGCTCCGTAGATATGATGTGGGTTGTACATATATGTATTTTGGGCAGTAATTGTGTTTACTAGTAATCGTGGTCCGGATCGAAATTATTGTATGTTTTGTCATTATCAAATGTTGAAATGATAAAGGATGAGATGAACTCAAGTAGTAGATTCACACTTAAACTCTAAATTGCTAATTCATGTGGAATAATGTATATTGTAAACACAGGGTAACGCGTTGGGCAGGAAAGGCAATCCAAGTTCGGTTGACCGGGATCATCCGGTTGGGCGTCGGTCTCGTCCCTCGGTTTTGGGGCGTGACAGAGAGTCGGATTTTGAGGATAGTGATGGATTGGGCTACACGCCGCATCATTATATATATATATACATATATATATGTATATATATATATATATATATATATGTGTGTGTATATATATATACATATATTGGATAGGGCTACACGGCACATCGAGATATATGTTTGATCGGGTTGCACGCTGCAATGAGAGATATATTGGATCAGGTTGCACGCTGTAGTGATATATATATTGGATGGGGTTGTATGCTAGAGCGTTATATTTATATTGGATCGGGATGCATGTCGTAGAGGTATATATATTGGACGGGGTTGTATGCTGGAGCGTTATATTTATATTGGATCCGACTGCACACTGTAGCGATATAGAGCTTGGGCTGTAGGAGCCCCTCCGGAGTCTATACACCCCCAGTGAGCGCAGTCGACTATTAATAGATTGGGCTGCACGCCGCAACGTTATATATCTATTTGAAGATCGGGTTGCATGCCTCAACATTATATATATATATAGAGAGAGAGAGAGTGTAAGCGTGAATCTACTACTTGAGTTTATCTGATCCTTTATCATTTCAACATTTGATAATCACAAAATATACAATAACTCCGATTCGGACTACGATTACTAGTAAACACAATTACTGCCCAAAATACATATATGTACAACCACATCGTATCTACCGAGCCTCTAAGAGTACTAAGGGTTTACATAATACTTATCGGAAACAAGGCCCCAGCTATACCTTAAAAGACATAACATATACAAAAGAGATGATATAGACTACACACGGCCCCAAGAGGAAGTGGGGCTCACCGGATCTGCTGAAGGTATAAAGGGGAAACACCATTATCGGCGGTCTGAGCTACCTGCTGTGGAACCACCTATATCCATATAAAATATTTAGCACCCCCGGCAAAAGGGACATTAGTACCGTTGAATAGTACTAGTATGTATGAACAAAGTTTATTACAAGTAGAATTAAAATGTACACAATTGGAAGATAGTCAGGGTAACCAAAAATGTACCACAAACAGATATACAGAAAGTTATAAATGATGATTTCCACAGTTACTCATTTCAATTATTCATCTGTTGCGGCGCGCAAACCCAATCCCATCTTACATTTACATTTCACCCTTGTTACCGATCCACCCTTGTTACTTCTTGTTGCAACGCGCAACCTGATCCCACCGTACATTCACATTTCACCCTGTTACCTCTCCACCCTTATTACTTCGTGTTGCGGCGCGCAACCCGGTCCCACCGTACATTCACATTGGATAGCAACAATAACCAATAATTATATAACAGGGATCTTCATCATCAAGAACATAAGTTCATATCAACCAACAAGTATATGAAGTCAAGGCACAACAATCCTTACCAAACAGTAATTCACATATGGTGTTGCCATCATTATTTAACTCAATTAAATCAATCCACAATTTCTTTTCATCATTTTCCACACTTGGCCCTTAGTATTAGATACCTTCCCACATTAGAGTATGTTAACATTCCTTCATTTAGTAGCACATACTGCCATATTGACCTATTCGAACATTTAACAAACTTTACATATGATAGGATAAGCACAAAGAATCACCCTTCACAATCGCAATTAGCATGGTAATCGACCAAGAAAATCAGAGAATGAAATCTTACACATCGACACAGCAGGATAATAATTTAACATATGCTCAAGCAAGAATTTCATACCGTGTGCTCGGACACCAACAAAGTGACTCTACAAAGATTAATGTTATCCATACATACCTTGAATCGGAATTCCCCTTTAATTTTCTACCACAATTCACCGGACCTTCTAGCACCTTCAATCTAGTTCACAATGTGGCATAATTGAACTTAGAATTAGGAATAATGATCATGTCTTGAACTCACATGAGCATTCTATCAAACACGAGCTGTTCCTTTAGATTAAATGGCCTCGTTTTAGTGAAAGATTACTCTAACTTATTTCCTTTTACTAGATTATGACTAGTTGGTTACATGCATGCAAGACTCCTACCCCAACCTTCATGAACTCACCTAACCATGTTTCGTTTTAACAAAATCTTGAAATTAAGGTTGGTGGGGTAGAAGCTTACCTCTTGTAGTGAAGAAAATGGTGTCCTACTTGATCAAATCCAGGCCTGAATAGTGATGGAGGAAAAAATTTGATGAAGTTGGAACTCTCTATGTCAAGAACCCACTCTCTTCTCTCTCTAATTTAACAGAAAATAGCTTAAAATGAAAGGGGTAAGTGTTTTATTGAATTGGGGGTCGTGTATAAAATTAGAATTTTAACAGCCACGAAGCTTAAATGCGGTCATGAATGTGTCACATTCCTTCAGTGTGATACACATTCATGTCGCATAAATGGCCCTTAAATGGGCCAAAAAGAAAAGTAGACTGCCCAGGTATGCGACCACTATGCGGTCCGCATTCCTGTTATGCGATCGCATAGTGCGTCGCATAACTCCCTCCACAAAAGGCAAGGTGCAAGAATGCGATAACTATGCAGCCCGCATTCGAGAAATGTGATCGCATTCTAGGCCGCATAGTTGTCCTCAAAATGGAGAGCAAACTGTCCAAGTATGCGACCACTATGCTGTCCGCATACCTGATCTATGATCGCATAGTGGACCGCAGACCTGCGCAAATCTGGAAAATTTTATCCTTTAAGCCTCGGGATACTTTTTACTCAAAAATGGTCCGTTTTTAGAATTTCTACAGTTATAACAACACAGGGACCTATTTGGGCATTATGTTTAGCCATGAAATTTTTACGGGTCTTTACATTCTCTCCCACTTAGAATCATTCGTCCTCGAATGAGGATCGAGGAATCACTTAGTTAAGAGAACACAAAACATTCCAACTCCTAAATTTTACTAATTCTGATGTTTCCTGAAAATTTTGCTAGAGTTTCCTTTGTAATTAGGCCTATCTACCTGTCAGAGAGCCCCCGAAACACATTTTAACCAATTCCACACATTTTTATTTACTCTATCAACGTGCACATAATCCGGTCATTTCAACAAGCTACATATAGTTCAATTGCATATCATTTAACTATCACATGAATTGCACATAATTTACCTTACTTCAAGGAGTTGCACATTACTCAAATAATTACAACATAAACAAATATGGCACAACTTGAGAAGTTACAATAGTAGGTCAACTAGGGGGAGGGGGTGGGAATGGGGTGATTTTGCTTAAAATTTGACACAATATATAATTGCTTAGGAATGACAATTTTCAAACCATTACCGGACATATTCAAAGAAATGGGGATATTTCTCTTTCATTTCATTTTCTGCTTCCCACATGGCTTCTTCGACTTGCTGACTTTGCCATAACACTTTAACAGAAGCAATCTCTTTGTTCCTCAATCTACGGACTTGCCTATAAAGAATAGCAACTACAACCTCTTCATATGAAAATCCTTCATTAATTTTAACCGTCTCAACCCTAACAATGGCGGATGGATCCCTAATCACCTTCTTCAACATGGACAAATGAAACACCAGGCGTACTAATGACATTTCAGGGGGCAATTCCAGCCTATAACCCACATGTCATATCCTTTGAACAATCCTATATGGCCCGACATACCTTGGGCTCAATTTCCTTTTCTTCCCAAACCGCATCACTCCCTTCATGGGAGACACCTTCAAGAATACCCAATCATCTTCGAGGAACGTCCGCATAGGATTTCTGACGACTCTGAGCAGTATTCATCCTCTCCTGAATGACTTTAACTTTTTCCATAGCTTGGTGCACAAGATCCGGTCCTTGAAGTTCCTCCTTGCCAACCTCAAACCATCCAATCGGAGACCTACACCTTCTTCCGTACAATGCCTCAAATGGGGCCATCTAAATACGAGCATGGAAGCTGTTATTATAAGCAATTTCTATAAGCGGCAAGTGATCATCCCAGCTACCCTTGAAATCTAATACACAAGCCCGTAACATATCTTCAAGCGTATGAATGGTCCGCTTTGCCTGCCCATTAGTCTGTGGGTGGAATGTTGTGCTGAGATTTACCTGCGTACCCAAACCTTGCTAAATTTCTTCCAAAAGTTAGCTGTGAACTGGGCCCCTCGATCCGAGATAATAGACACTGGAGTGCCATGGAGCTTGACTATTTCTTTGATATAGAACTGAGCATATTGTTCTGCAGTATCGGTGGACTTGACTGACAAGAAGTGAGTTGATTTCGTGAGTAGATCGACTATTACCCAAGCTTAGTCGAACCTACGTGGAGTGCGAGGTAACTCACCACAAGTTCATATTGATCATTTCCCATTTCCACGTCGGTATTTCCATGAGCTGTGCCAACCCACCGGGCCTCTGATGCTCGGCCTTCACTTGCTGACACTTCGGAAATCTAGCCACAAAGTCCGCCACAACCCCATTCATACCACTCCACCAATAAATCTCTTTGAGATCATGATACATCTTCGTAGAACCAGGGTGTACTGAATACCTGGAATTGTGAGCCTCTGCCATTACCCTTTCCCGAAGATCATCCACGTCCGGAACACATAATATCCCTTGGCACCGCAAAACACCGTCATCATTGCCGAGTGAAAATGTTGTAATCTTATGATTGGGAATCGCCTCTCTCAACTGTACCAATACTGGATCTCTGAATTGCTTTTCCTTGATTTCCATTACAAGTGAATATTCTTCTCCATTACGCACCACGACATCCCCTTCGTCTGAGGTTGAAAGACAGACCCCCAGACTAGCCAACTGATAAACCTCCCGAGCCAAAGGCCTCTGACCTTCTTCCAAATGAGCCAAGCTACCCATGGATTTTCGACTAAGAGCGTCGGCTACCACATTCGCCTTTCCTGGATGGTACAAAATATTCATATCATAATCCTTGAGCAATTCTAACCACCTCCGCTGCCTTAAGTTCAACTCCTTTTGTTTGAATAAATATTAAAGACTCTTGTGGTGTGTGAACATGTCCACATGGACCCCATAAAGATAATTCCGCTAGATCTTTAATGAAAACACAACCGCCACGAGTTCCAAATCATGCGTCGGATAATCATGCCTAGAAGCATACTCTATAACCTTCCCGCACTTCATCAACACACACCCCAAACCAACCCTTGAAGCATCACAATAAACCACAAATCCCTCTGTACCCTCTGGCAAGGTCAACACCGGCGTCGTAGTCAATCTTAATTTCAATTCTTGAAAACTCTTTTCACAAGCATCGGACCACTGGAACTTTATAGCCTTCTGCGTCAGCTTAGTCAATGGGGAGGTGAGTGTAGAGAATCCCTCCACAAATCTTCGATAAAACCCAGCTAGACCCAAGAAGCTATGAATCTCTATTGGGGTCGTTGGCCTAGGCCAATCCTTTACCGCTGCAATCTTTTGGGAATCAACCTAAATCCTTTCCCTGGAAACAACATGGCCCATAAAGGTGATTGATTCTAGCGAAAACTCACATTTTGAAAATTTTGCATACAACTGGTGCTGATGAAGAGTCTGCAGAACTGCCCTGAAGTGTGTAGCATGATCTTCCTGACTTCGCGAATAACCAAGGATATCTTCAATGAAGACAATCACGAATGAGTTAAGAAACGGTTTGAAAACCCGATTCAAAAGCTCCATAAAAGCTATTGGGGCGTTCGTTAGCCCAAAAGACATTACCAGAAATTCAAAGTGCCCATATCGAGTCCGGAAGGAAGTCTTAGGAATATCCTTCTCATTGATCTTTAACTGGTGATACCCAGACCGCAAATCAATCTTTGAGAAGAACTTAGAATCTTGCAACTGGTCGAACAAATTATCTATCCGAGGCAATGGGTATTTGTTTTTTATGGTGACCTTGTTGAGCTGCCGATAATCAATACACATCTTAAGCGACCTGTCTTTCTTTCTGACAAAAAGAACCGGTGCGCCCTAAAGAGACACACTTGGACGAATGAAACCTTTTTCTAATAGTTAGATAAAGTTGTTCTCAACTTCCCCTTCATCGCACGATACAGAGTAATAATGAAAGGGTATTTTCCTAAATGTCCATGCAGCCCCCTAATTATAGATGTGGTCGAAAACACACCGATAAGAAGGGCTCTACTAGACACGGCTCTAAGACATCCTAGGAGACTTGTAAAGCACGAGGCTATGATACCAAGTTTGTCATGTCCCAAAACCGAGGGACGATACCGGCGCCCAACCGGATGATCCTAGTCAAGCGAACCTGGATTGACTTTTCTACTAAACGCGTTACCCCGTGTTTACAATATACATTATTCCACATGAATTAGAAATTTAGAATTTAAGCGTTAATCTACTACTTGAGTTCATCTCATCCTTTATCATTTCAACATTTGATAATCACAAAACATACAATAATTCTGATTCGGACCATGATTACTAGTAAACACAATTACTGCCCAAAATACATATTTGTACAACCCACATCATGTCTACGGAGCCTCTAAGAGTACTAAGGGTTTACACAATACTTGCCGGCAACAAGGCCCCGGTTATACCTTAAAAGACCTAACATATACAAAAGAGATGATATAGTACACACAGCCCCAAGAGGAAGTGGGGCTCACCGGATTTGCTGAAGGTATAAAGAAGAAACACCACTATTGGCGGTCTGAGCTACCTGCTGTGAAACCACCTACATCCATATAAACGATATAGCGCCCCCAGCAAAAGGGACGTTAGTACCGTTGAATAGTACTAGTATTTATGTACAATGTTTATTCCAAGTAGAATCAAACAGTTAACTATTGGAAGACAGTCAGTGCAACCAAACAAGTACAACATAGATAGACAGAAAGTTACAAATTAAGATTTCCACAATTACTCATTTCAATTATTCATCTGTTGCGGCGCGCAACTCGATCCCACCGTACATTCACATTTCACCCTTGTTACCTCTCCACCTTTGCTACTTCGTGTTGCAGCGCGCAACCCTATCCCACCGTACATTCACATTTCACCCTTGTTACCTCTCCACCCTTATTACTTCGTGTTGCGGCGCGCAACCTGATCCTACCATACATTCACATTTGATAGAAACAATAACCAACAATTATATCACAGGGATCTTCATCATCAAGAACATAAGTTCATATCAACCAACAACTATATGAAGTCAAGGCACAATAATCCTTACCAAACAGTAATTCACATATAGTGTTTCCATCATTATTTAACTCAATTAAATCAATCCACAGTTTAATTTCATCATTTTCCACACTCGGCCATTAGCAATTAGATACCTTCCCTTCACAATCGCAATTAGCATGGTAATCGACTAAGAAAATTAGAGAATGAAATCTTACACATCGACATAGCAGGACAATCAATTCACATATGCTCAAGCAAGAATTTCATACCGTGTTTCGGTCACCAACAAGGTGACTCTACAAAGATTAAAGTTAGCCATACATACCTTGAATCAAAATTCCCCTTTAATTTTCTACCAGAATTCGCCGGACCTTCTAGCACCTTCAATCTAGTTCACAATGTGGCATAATTGAACTTTGAATTAGGAATAATGATCATGTCTTGAACTTACATGGGCATTCTATCAAACACTAGGTGTTCCTTTAGATTAAATGGCCTTTTTGTAGTGAAAGATTACTCTAACCCATTTCCTTATACTAGATTATGACTAGTTGGTTACATGCATGCAAGACTCCTACCCCCTCCTTGATGAACTCACCTAACCATGTTTCATTTTAAGAAAATCTTGAAATTAAGGTTGGTGAGGTAGAAGCTTACCTCTTATAGTGAAGAAAATGGTGTCCTACTTGATCAATTCCAGGCCTGAGTAGTGATGGAGAAACAAATTTGATGAAGTTGGAACTCTCTCTCTCTAGAACCCACTCTCTCTTCTCTCTAATTTATCATAAAATAAGCTTAAAATGAAAGGGGTAAGTGTTTTATTGAACTGGGGGTTGGGTATAAAATTAGAATTTTAACAGTCCCGAAGAAGAAATACGATCGCATTCCTGCTATGTCGTCCGCATTCCTATCGCATAAATGGCCCTCAAATGGGCCAAAAAGAAAAGCAGACTGCCCGGGAATGCGACCACTATGCGGTCCGCATACCTGTTATGCAATCGGATAGTGTGTTGCATAACTCCCTCCGCAAAAGTCAAGGTGCAAGAATGCGACAACTATGCTGCCCGCATTCGAGAAATGCGATCGCATTCTAGGCCGCATAGCTGTCCTCAAAATGGACAACAAACTATCCAAGTATGCGACCACTATGCGGTCCGCATACCTGATCTGCGAGCGCATAGTGGACCGCAGACCTGCGCAAATCTGGAAATTTTTATCCTTTAAGTTCCGGGGTACTTTTTACTCAAAAAGGGTCCGTTTAAAAAATTTCTACAGTTATAACAACATGAGGACCTATTTGGGCATAATTGTTAGCCATGAAATATTTACGGGTCTTTACACTCTCGGCCTAACTCAGTCATCACCCTGACAAGCCACTCGGGCAACTCACCACAATCAACGGGACTAAGCCCGAAATATTATTCATTTGTTTGAAAATAGAGTGATAAACAAGAATAAACAACGAACATGTATAAATCATAACTAAGATTATATTTTCTATTAAAACAGTGTGAGATTAGTAGTAAAAGCACCCCTTAGGCTCCAACCAGGTCGGCACAAGGACCAAACATGGCGTACGACCCAAAACATAGTATAAATCTCTAAAATACGGGATGTCATTTGATTTCAAATCAAATACGCGATTTAGTAGTCGCTATGGGAAGGACCAAGTCACAATCCCAAACGGTGCACACCCACACGCCTGTGACCTAGCATATGCATCACCTCATTTATCAAAGAAATATAAAATACCGGGGTTTCATACCCTCAGGTCTAGATTTACAATCGTTACTTACCTCAAACCGGATAAAAACTGCAATGCGATGCCTTTGCCCCTCGACTGGGCCTCCAATCCCCTCGAATCTATTCAAAAACAGATTCACATCATCAAAATATGCCAAAGGAATAAAGCCCACTCGAAATAACCAATTTACATCAAAAATCCCGAAATTGGTCAAACCCGACCCCCAGGACCACATCTTGGGTCCCGATAAAAATAGAAAAACTAGAATCCTTACACTCTCACGAGTTCGTACATACAAAATACAACAAAATCCAACCACAAATGACCACTCAATTCCTTAATTAAAGTCTCAAACTCTCAAGCCCTAAAACCCCCAAATTTAGTCACAACTTTCCATAAATTTCATCCCTAACCAGTCAAATAACACCATAGAAATGAGTTTTAGGTCCAAAAATCTTACATCCATGAAGTTTCCTTGATTTCCCTCTTCAAATAGCACCTACAAGCTCCAACCCGTTTCAAATCTTTGATGAAATAAGCCAAAATTTGCGAAGGCTACTATTTATATGCTCTGCCTAGCTAAATCGCAGATGCGGTCACATGCGATGCACCTATGTGATCGCTTCTGCGCCCAGGACCGCATCTGTGCCCCAGGATCTGCGGTTTTCACCTCATGGACAATTTTCGCTCCTGTGGTTCCCAATTTGCACCTCCGGTGACCGCACCTGCAGCCACCCCTCCGTATCTACTGAATCATAGAACAATTCACACCAGCAACACTCTAAGACTAAAAACTCCCCCGTAAATCATTCGACCGCATCCCGAGGCCCTCAGGACCCTAACCAATGGTACCCACAAGTCATAAATTATCACCCGAACTTAGTCGAACCTTCGGGACACCCAAAACAACATCAAAACACCGAATTAATCCAAAATTCAAGCCTAAGGATTTCCAAACTTCCGAAATTCGCTAACGATGCAGAAACCACTCAAACCGCGTCCGAAACATGGGCCCGGGGGTAAGGCTTGGTCAATTTCACGATTTTTGATATAAATTGGTTATTTTCGTGTGGGATTTGTTCCTTTGGCATATATTGATGATGTGAATCTATTTTTTAATAGATTTGAGGTGATGGGAGGCTGAGTCGAGCAAAAAAGGCATCAGAGTGCAGGTTTTCATCCGGTTTGAGGTAAGTAACTATTGCAAATCTAGACTTGAGGGTATGAAACCCCGGTATTTTGTATTGCTTTGATAAATGAGGTGACGCACATGTTAGGTGACGGGCATGTGGGCGTGCACCAGTAGGGATTGTAATTTTGTCTTTCTCGTAGAGACTGCTAAGTCGCATATTTGATTTGAAATCATATGACATCCCGTATTTTAGAGATTTATACTATGTTTTGTGCCGTACACTATGTTTGGGGCCTTGTGCCGACTTGTTTGGACCCTAAGGGGCGCTTTTACTACTATCTCACACTGTTTTAATGGAAAATATAATCTCAGTCATGATTTATACTTGTTCATTGTTTATTCATGTTTATCACCCTATTTTCAAACAAATAAAAGTTATTTTGGGCTGAGTCCCGCTGATTGTAATGAGGTGCCCGAGTGGCTTGTGAGGGTGATGACTGAGTGAGGTCGATAGTCGGATTGTGAGGATAGTGATGGATCGGGATACACGCCGCAACATTATATACATATATATACGTTGGATCGGGTTGCACGCCACAACGAGATATACATTGGATCAGGTTGCACTCCGCAGCGAGAGATATATTGTATCGGGCTGCACGCCGTAGCGGTATATATATTTGATCGGGCTGTATGTCGGAGCATTATATTTATATTGGATCGGGCTGCATACTGCAGCATTATATATCTATTTATGGATCGGGCTGCACGCCGCAACGTTATATATATATATATATGGGTCGGGCTGCACGATGTAACAGTTATTATACAGTACCTACTGAGCGTGAGTGCTGAGTGTGAGTGCTGATTGACGAGAGATGAGTCACGAGTGACTGAGAGGATTTCCCGAGAGGCTTTATTTGTGAGTGACACTGTTCCCGAGGGGCTTATTTGTTATGAAACTACTGTTTTGACTCTTCTTTACATTTTAGCCATTTAACGATAAATGTTGAACCAATGTTTTATATGTGATTTGGAAAGGGAAAACTGGAATTTCTATGAAAATTTTGAAACATAGATTCCTGACTTGATTTATTGATTCCCACTGATATTTATTATATGATTTTACATGATTTTAAAAGCTCATCACTGCACTCAAGTCCTTATTTATATCTGTTACCTTTTGAGTTTGTGTATTCACGTTACTCCCTGCACCTTGTGTGTAGATCCAGGTGCCCGGATCGATTGAGATTTGATTATTCTTAGTGGAGCATTTTTTGGAGACTGTGAGGTAACTGCACGACATTCGCATCCCCACCCTTCTCCTTCTCACTTTTCTGCTATTTACAGTTTTCCCTAGACTTGTTGTATTTAGGAAAGCGTCTCAGATTCTATGTTCCATTCAGTTGCTCATGACTGATGACTTCGGGTTTTGGGGCTGTATTTAAATGTTTTACTTAAATCTATTGTTTTGAAATGCTAAATGGAAGATTTATGAAATACTGGTTAATATTGAATCAAATTAAAGGCTTCTCATGTTATGTGCAGTAAATTGGCTAGCCTAGTGCCACGATAGGCGCCATGACGGCCAGTTTAGATTTGGGGTCGTGACAAGTTGGTATTAAAGCCTAGGTTACATAGCACTCACCCATCATGAGCAGGTTTAGTAGAGTCTTGCGGATCGAAACGGAGAAGTATGTACTTTTCTTCGAGAGGTTGCAGAACCCTTAGGAAAAATCTCACATTGTTGAATTCTTGTCGTGCGAATCCACTTATTCTGCCAAAGGCGTAACTCTTTAAATTCCTTTCATGTGTTCGAATGCGCACGTGAGCACTCGGTATCAACCGTGCATCGACGGCTTGCGATCTCCATGGGTGAGATGCAAAATGTGATTTTAGCATGTTGATAATGGGCCAGTCTGGAGGACATGAGGCCGGGTTTTGTTTGTGGCTTGAGTGCTGAGATTTCGATTGTGTGAGCATGTGCATTTGGGGCTTATATGTCCATTCGTATCCTTATTGATGGGATTTTATGACTAGATGACTATATGGTTTGTATGATTTGATGATGAAATATGCTTAGATTGTTTGATTGTGATAAAAAGAATTGGAGATATGGCAAGGACTATTGAGTGTTTAACTTCTATCTTGAGTTGGCATATGGCCTCGAGTTGTGAGTGTATTGAAGGAACTCTCATGTAGTATAGTTGTGGAGGGAAGTGGATCATCCTGTTGTGCTATGACATTTTGGTGATGTTTTCTGGGTTGACCCATGCCCCAGCAATATTCCTGCATTTGATGAATCTTTATTATTGTGTTCATTGATGGCATCCTGGTGTACTCTTGTAGCCAGGAGGTGCATACTCAGCATTTGAGGGTGGTGTTATAGAGATTTAGGGAAAGAAACTTTATGCAATGTTCTCCATGTGTGAATTTTGGCTGAGTTCACTAGCATCCTTGGGGCACGTGGTGTCCGGTGGGGGTATTCAGGTGGTCAGATGAGTGTGGAGAGAGCTTCCAGAAACTCAAGATTGCTTTGACCACAGCTCACATGTTAGTACTGCCATCAGCTTCAGGTTCTTATACTACGTGTTGTGATGCCTCGAGGGTAGGCGTTGGTTGTGTTTAAATGCAGAAGGATAAAGTGATCGTGTAATAGCTATGATTTCTGGAAGGGTATAGAGAGAGATCAGTTTGAGGCTACGCAGGTGGGGCTAGTTCCAGCGGGGTGTCCCCAGATTGTGTGATCCTTAGGTGGTTTTGCAGCAAGTCCTCTTTTACCAGTAGTTAATATATGTTGCAATTTGCGTTTAGATCGCTTGTGGAAGTTGGCATGTCTATTCCAATGGTGAATGCGAGAGTTTCAGATGATTGGAGATATTGGATGGTTTGTGTTATATGAGATTATGAAGGATTTAGTTGAATCTCAATGTGGTATTGTGGCGGTGATAGTGTATGGGCATTATGAGTTATTCTTGTCTTGATATATGACATTGAGCCAAGTGGGGGAGTCTGCTAATGATAAGTTGATTGCACGATTATGTGATGTAATTGATTCTGTTTGAGGTATACTGGTGAATCAGCTATGATCTACAGAGTTAGAGCTTAAGAATGAGTCGAGTAATGGAAATTTTTGATATAGGCTGTAATGTACTCTATGGGTAAATGAATTTTATTGAATGATTGAGTTGTAAATTTAAAAGGAATATTGTGTGCAATGTAGGAATTTTCTTGTTGCTTCGAGTGTGTGGACTACTTCCTATGATGTTGGTGTGCAAATGGGGCCAGGTCGTTCGATCTATTTGATTAGTGTAATTGAGACTCTCTTAGAGTGGATGACTCTCGAGAATGGTTCTAATGGATTCAAGGTTATACGTAACAATTGAGGATCTTCAAGGTGTGTATTTTTAGAACTGAGATTTACGTTGGAGGGTGTTAAGACTTGTGGAATTTTTACGTTATCATTGATTCTACTTATCAGTATCAGGGAAAAATGAAGGTAATGGATTTAGGTTCGCAGGAAGTCTCTTTAGAGTGTGTATTTGAGATGTGGTACATTTGGGGTTCTTAAGAGATATCCAGCGGCTTATGAGCCTTAGGGTGATGTGGTTCTATGCTAGGGTCTCGCGTGGTGATTGCTGGTTGAGGATTTTTGTACTATGGCAAAGAGAAGAATCAATTAGAAGGTAATTCAGAAGGAACTCGGAGAGATAAGACAGCTTGGTAGTAGATTGGATCGGCATGGTAATGAGTAAGATCGGCTCTTTGGGTGCTTACGACATGGTAAGGTTCTACATGTGATTCGGGGCAATGCTCTTGGGTTTTGACAGCCTGCGTAGCTCGGTTGAACTAGAAGGATTCAGTCCTGACGGTTTGGTTTTGTGCAAATGGGATTCGGAGAGTCCTGGATGGCTTCTACCTCGGTTAGAGATGTATATTTTCTTCTAGCATGAGAGGCATGTGACGTATATTGATTTTACTTCTAGATGAGATCAAATGGAAAATTCTTAGTTGGTTGGGTACGTAGTTGCTTGTGGCTCGGAAGAGATTAGGAAGTTTTCATATTTATCATATGATGGAATGGTGTGTGCCGTATGTTGTGTAGGGTTGAGATTTGCATGTGTGAGGTCACGGTTCAGTTCCAAAAGGAGGGTCATAAATTCTTGGGCAACATGGACAATTTCAGATGACTAGGTAAATGATATCACTAATTGGTGCGGCTTGATGAGGGTGTACGTTTCAAAAAAGGCAATGTGTTTGAGTTAAGGGTACTTCATTAGTATCGCAGTACTCTCTTGATGGATCGACTGCTAATGTTCCAGGTTGCTTGGTGGCACAGAAGAGTTATAGGGGTATTTCTAGTGGAATGATTGATTATTAGAAGTGTGTTACATATTCGTTTGTGATCAGATATGGTGATACATGCGCTTCATGGACTTCGAGACTGAGAGTTCTCATTGACAAATTATGTTGGGGTGATGGACTGTGAAGATGTAAGCAAGTCTAGTCAGATGTTAGTATGTGCCATGATTCAGTCATTCTGAACTTTTTGAGAGTTATATATCTATTGTGGGTGTCCAAAGTTGATTTTTGGTTCATGTGTAGGCCAGTATAGGTGTGTCTTCTACACCGCTTCAAAATTTGTTATCTCCGAATTGCTATTGTTGAGGGATGTACAATTCGATTGTCATTAAGGTTATTCGTGTTCTAGAGTGATCTATGAGTTACCCTTTGTCGTTGCGAGGAGTTGTGTTTGTTGGTTATATGCTCACATGGTGCATATCTATTTGGGCTTTATAGCGGGATTTGAGGACGGTAAGTAGTTGGGTATTGCGAGATTGAGACGTATTGATTATGTGCTTTCGGGTTCGTGTGGCATGGTATCATCTGATTTCCCCGTGGTTATGGCTATGCACTTTAAGTACTTGAGGTCGAATTGTGCATTGTTATTGATTTTGAGGAAGGTGGCTAGAAGTATTTCATGTGGACCAGTGTTTGGGTGGGGTCGCTCATCGCAACGACGTTTTGTGGAGTTATGATCCTTGGAGCTAGATTCGTGTGTTCTGGTTCTATGATGTGTGATGGTTCTCAACATTGTGTTGTGGTGATACTAGCGATCTTGCGGTATAGCTCTCACAGTGCATTCACTTTTCTATGATTTGAGTACATTTGGGATGTTGTATATTTGTGCCCGGACTGCACGGGTTGTGGCTTTCAGCTGTATTGATGAGTCACATCACTAGAGTGGCTGTGGTAGATGAGGAGAGGTTTTCGGGCCTGGAATGGCTGCTACCGGGTCTGGTCGTGGTATATTTGGGAGGATATTGATGTTGATCGGCTTAGAAATTTGCTACATTTCCTATCGAAGAGAAGGAGTTCCATCACTTTCTTTTCGGACGAATAGTTGCTAGTTTCTATTGTTCTTTTATCTTTGTTGTATATGAAAGTGTTAGGAAGAGGCTTTGCTTGATAAGAGGTTATTTACCTGATTGGGACGTTTTGAGCATCTATTATGATTAGGAGTTATCTCTATGAGTGTTTGAGACATGTGGTGTTTCATGTGATTACATCTTGGGTTACGAATAAGGTTTGATACACCGTGTTCAGACTTATTCAGTTTATAGATGAAGGACTTTGATCATAAAAGTTATTTCAGAAGTGGAAATTTGGTTCTTATGTTTAAGGGTTAGGTTGGATTACGAAATTTTAACTATGTTGTGTTATTGGACCTATATGGGATAGGGTGACGTGGGATCACCCCTGATATGTGCGTGGTCCAGCTATTCGGAAATTTTTCATGGCTTTTGGAATAAATCTTGTCACGTTCGAGGATCAACGTATATTTAAGTAGGGGAGAATGTAACGACCCGACCTGTCATTCCGAGAGTTTAGCCCTTTTTCCCATTTCTGCTAATCTTGTTTGGTTCAGCTCTTTTGTGTTGCGTTGGGTTGATTGGTCCTGGTTTGGAGTGGCTCTGGAGAGAAATGAGACACTGTGTCTCTAGAGTTGGTTAAATAATTGGAAAGTCAACCGAAAGTTGACTTAGGGGTATATGGCCTCGGAATGTGGTTTTTATGATTCAGATAGCTTCGTTAGGTGATGTGGAACTTTAAGAGTGTGTTCGGAATGTTAATCGGAGGTCTGTGGCACGATTGAATTGGCGAAATTGGATTTTCGGCGATTTCTGGTCAGTAGTGGAAATTTGCTATCGGGGTCGAAATGGAATTCTGGAAGTTGGGATGGGTTCATATAGTCGTTTGGGATATGTGTGCAAACTTTCAGGTTTTTCAGACGCGGATTGAGTGGTTTCGGTATCGTTAGCGAATTTTGGACGTATGGAAATCCTTAGGCTTCAATTTTTGATTAATTCGGTGTTTTGATGTTGTTTTGGGTGTCCCGAAGGTTTGATTAAGTTCGGGTGATCATTTATGACTTGCGGGTAACATTGGTTGGGGTCCCGAGGGCCTCAGGATGAGTTCAAATGATTTACGGGGGAGTTTTTGGCCTTACAGTGTTGCTAGTGTGAACTGTTTTCTGATTCTACAGATACAGAGGGGTGGCCCCAGGTGCGGTCACCGCATGTACGAATTGGGCCTCGCAGGAGCAAAAATTGTCCATGAGGTGCAGATACGGAGATCTGGACGCATCTGCGGGGCCGCAGATGTGGTGCCTACGGCGTAGATGCGGTCCTGAGCGCTTAAGTGGAAACCGCAGGTGCGGTTGAGTGGACCGCAGAAGCAATCACGCAGGTGCGGCGCATGTGACCGTTGGTGCGATTTTGCTGGGTAGAGCATATAAATAGTAGCCTTCACAAATTTTGGCTTATTTCATCAAAGTTTTCATACGGGTTGGAGCTTGTGGGAGCGATTTGAAGAGGAAAATCAAGGGAACTTTGTGGAGGTAAGATTTTTGGACCTAAACCTCATTTCTATGGTGTTTTTTGACTGATTAGGGGTGAAATTTATGGAAATTTGTGACTAAATTTGGGGGTTTTAGGGCTTGAGAATTGGAGACTTTAATTAAGGAATTGAGGGGTCATTTGTGGTTAGATTTTGATGTATTTAATATGTATGAACTCGTGAGAGTGTAAGGATTCTAGTTTTGTTATTTTTATCGGGATCCGAGTTGTGGGCCCAGGGTCGGGTTTGACCAATTTCAGGATTTTTGATGTAAATTGGTTATTTTCGAGTGGGCTTTGTTCCTTTGGCATATTTTGATGATGTGAATATGTTTTTGAATAGATTCGAGGCAATTGGAGGCCGAGTGGAGCGGCAAAGGCATCGCGGTGTATTTTTTCATCCTTTTTGAGGTAAGTAACGATTGTAAATCTAGACCTTAGGGTATGAAACCCCGGTATTTCGTATTATTTTGATAAATGAGGTGATGCACATGCTAAGGTCTCGTGTGGTGATTGCTGGTTGATGATTTTGGTTCTATGGCAAAGAGAAGAATCAATTAAAAGGTAATTCAGCAGGAACTCGTAGAAATAAGATAGTTTGGTAGTAGATTGGATCGGCATGGTAATGAGTAAGATCGGCTATTTGGGTGCTTACGATATGGTAAGGTTCTACGTGTTATTCGGGGCAATGCTCTTGGGTTTTGACAGCCTGCGTAGCTTGGTTGAACTAGAAGGATTCAGTCCTGACAGTTTGGTTTTGTGCAAATGGGATTCGGAGACTCCTGGATGGCTTCTACCTCAGTTAGAGATGTATATTTTCTTCTGGCAAGAGAGGCATGTGACGTATAGTGATTTTACTTCTAGATGAGATCAAATGGAAAGTTCTTAGTTGGTTGGGTACGTAGTTTCTTGTGGCTCGGAAGAGATTAGGAAGTTTTCATATTTATCATAGGATGGCATGGTGTGTGCGGTATGTTGTGTAGGGTTGAGATTTGCATGTATGAGGTCATGGTTTTGTTCCGAAAGGAAGGTCATAAATTCTTGGGCAGCATGGACAATTTCAGCTGACTAGGTAAATGATATTACTAATTAGTGCGGCTTAATGAGGGTATACGTTTCAAAAAATGCAATGTGTTTGAGTTAAGGGTACTTCATTAGTATCGCAGTGCTCTCTTGTTGGATCGACTACTGATGTTCCAGGTTACTTGGTGGTACAGAAGAGTTATAGGGGTATTTCTAGTGGATGATTGTGTATTAGAAGTGTGTTACATATTCGAGCGGTGGAGTTATGATCAGATATGGTGATTCGTGCGCTTCATGGACTTCAAGAATGAGAGTTCTCATTGACAAATTATTTTGGGGTGGTGGACTGTGAAGATGTGAACAAGGCTAGTAAGATGTTAGTATGTGCCATGACTTAGTCATTGTGAACTTTTTGAGAGTTATCTATCTGTTGCGGGTGTCCCAAGTTGACTTATGGTTCATTGGTAGGCCAGTAACGGTGTGTCTTCTACACGGGTTTGGAATATATTGTCTCCGAATTGCTATTGTTGAGGGATGTACCATTCGATTGTCATTAAGGTTATTCGTGTTCTGGAGTGATCTGTGAGTTACCTTTCGATGTTGCGAGGAGTTGTGATTGTTGGTTATATGCACATATGGTGCAGATCTATTTGGGCTTTATAGCGGGATTTGAGGAAGGTAAGTAGTTGGGTATTGCGAGATTGAGACGTATTGGTTATATGCTTTCGGGTTCGTGTAGTATGGTATCGTCTGATTTCCCTGTGGTTATGGCTATGCACTTTAAGTACTTGTTGTCGAATTGCGCATGGTTATTGATTTTGAGCAAGGTTGCCCGAAGTATTTCATGTGGATCAGTGTTTGGATGAGGTCGCTCATCGCAGCGAAGTTTTATGGAGGTATGATCCTTCGAGCTAGATTCGTGTGTTCTGGTTCTACGATGTGTGATGGTTCTCAGCATTGTGTTCTGGCGATCTTGCTGTATAACTCTCACAGTGGAGTCACTTTTTCCATAATTTGAGTACATTTGGGATGTTGTATATTTGTGCCCGAACTACACGGGTTGTGGCTTTTAGCTATATTGATGTGTCACATCACTAGAGTTGTTGTGGTAGACGAGGAGAAGTCGTCGGGCCTGGAATGGGTGCTACCGGGTCTGGTCGTGGTATATTTGGGAGGATATTGATGCTGATCGACTTAAAATTTTGCTACATTTCCTGTCGAAGAGAAGGAGTTCCAACACTTGCTAATCGGACGAATAGTTGCTAGTTTCTATTGTTTCTTTTATCATTGGTTGTATATGGAAGTGTTAGAACGAGGCTTTGCTTGATAAGAGGTTATTTACCAATATTGGGTCGTTTTGAGCAGCTATTAGTATTACGAGTTATCTCTATGAGTGTTTGAGACATGTGGTGTTTCATGTGATTACATCTTGGGTTACGGATATGGCTTCACACAGCGTGTTCAGACTTATTCAGTTTATAGATGTAGGACTTTGATCATAAAAGCTATTTCAGAAGTGGAAATTTGGTTCTAAGGTTTATGGGTTAGGTTGGATTACGAAATTTCAGCTATGTTGTGCTATTGGACCTATATGGGATAGGGTGACATGGGATCACCCCTGATATGTGCGTGGTCCGGATATTCGGCAATTTTTCATGGCTTTTGGAACAACTCTTGACACGTTCGAGGACGAACGTATGTATAAGTGGGGAAGAATGTATTGACCCAGCCTGTCATTCCGAGAGTTTAGTCCTTCTTCCCATTTCTGCTTTATTCTTGTTTGGTTCAGCTCTTGAGTTGGTTAAATAATTGGAAAGTCAATCAGAAGCTGACTTAGGGGTATATGGCCTCGGAATGTGGTTTTTATGATTCAGATAGCTTTATTAGGTGATGTGGGACTTTAAGAGTGTCTTCGGAATGTTAATCGGAGGTCCGTGGCCGGATTGAATTGGCGAAATTGGATTTTCGGCGATTTCTGGTTAGCAGTGGAAATTTGCTATCGTGGCCGAAATGGAATTCTGGAAGATGGGATGGGTTCATATTGTCATTTGGGATGTGTGTGCAAAATTTCAGGTTTTTTTCAAACGTTGTTTGAGTTGTTTCGGCATCGTTAGCGAATTTCGAAAGTATGGAAATCTTTAGGCTTGGATTTTGGATTAATTCGGTGCTTTGATGTTGTTTTGGGTGTCTCGAAGGTTCGACTAAGTTCGGGTGATCATTTATGACTTGCGGGTACCATTGGTTGGGTTCCCGAGGGCCTCAGGATGAGTTCGAGTGATTTACGGGGGAGTTTTTGGCCTTAGAGTGTTGCTGGTGTGAATTGTTCTGTGATTCTGCAGATGCGGAGGGTTGTCCCCAGGTGCGAATTGGGCCTCGCAGGAGCGGAAATTTTCCATGAGGTGAAAACTGCAGATGCGGTGATTTGGATGCATATGCGAGGCCGCAGGTGTGGTGCCTGGGGCGCAGATGCGATCCTGAGCTCTTAAGTGGAAACCGCAAGTGAGGTTTGTTGGACCGCAGAAGCGATCAAGCAGGTGACCGCAGGTGCGATTTAGCTGGGCAGAGCATATAAATAGTAGCCTTCGCGAATTTTGGCTTATTTCATCAATGTTTTCATACGGGTTGGAGCTTGTGGGAGCGATTTGAAGAGGGAAATCAAGGGAACTTCGTGGAGGTAAGATTTTTGGACATAAAACTCATTTCTATGGTGTTTTTTGACTGGTTAGGGGTGAAATTTATTGAAATTTGTGACTAAATTTGGGGGTTTTAGGGCTTGAGAATTGGAGACCTTAATTAAGGAATTGAGGAGTCGCTTGTGGTTGGATTTTGATGTATTTAGTATGTATGAACTCGTGAGAGTGTAAGGATTCTAGTTTTATGATTTTTATCGGGATCCGAGACGTGGGCCTAGGGTCGGGTTTGACCAATTTCGAGATTTTTTATGTAAATTAGTTATTTTCGAGTGGGGTTTGTTCGTTTAGCATATTTTGATGATGTGAATCTGTTTTTCAATAGATTCGAGGCGATTGGAGTCCGAGTCGAGCGGCTAAGGCATCGCGTGTAGTTTTTCATCCGATTTAAGGTAAGTAACGATTGCAAATCTAGACCTTAGGGTATGAAACCCTGTATTTCGTATTATTTTGATAAATGAGGTGACACACATGCTAGGTGACGAGCGTGTGGGCGTGCACCGGTAGGGATTGTGACTTGATCCGTCCCGCAGCGACTGCTAAGTAGCGTATTTGATTTGAAATCATATGACATCTATATTTTAGAGATTTATACTATGTTTTGGGCTGTACACTATGTTTGGGGCCTTGTGCCGACTTGTTTGGACCCTCAAAGGTGCTTTTACTACTATTCTCACACTGTTTTGATAGAAAATATAATCTCAGTTATGATTTATACTTGTTCATTGTTAATTCCTGTTTATCACCCTGTTTCCAAACAAATCAAACATATTTTGGTCTGAGTCCCGTTTTTTGGGGTGAGTTGCCCGAGTGGCTTGTGAGGGTGATGACTCAGTGCGGCCGAGAGCCGGATTTTGAGACTAGTGATGGATCGGGCTGCACGCCGCAGCATTATATACATACATATATATATATATTGGATCGGGCTACACGCTGCAGCGAGATATATATTGGATATGGTTGTACAGCGCAACGAGAGATATATTGGATCTGGCTGCATGTTGTAGCAGTATATATATTGGATCGGGTTGCATGACGGAGTGTTATATTTATATTAGATCGGGCTGCACGCCGCAGCGATATAGTGCTTGGGCTGTAGGAGCCCCTCTCGACTCTGTACACCCCCAGTGTGCGCAATCGACTATTAATGGATCGGTTTGCATGCCACAACGTTATATATCTAATTATGGATCGGGCTGCATGCCGCGTCGTTATATATATATATATATATATAGTTGGGCTGCACGCTGCAACGGTTATTATATGGTACCTATTGAGCTTGAGTGCTGAATGTCAGTGCTGATTGACGAGAGATGAGTAGTCACGAGTGACTGAGAGGCTTGCCAGAGAGGCTTTATTTGCGAGTGACACTGTGTCCAAGGGGCTTATTTGTTATGAAACTACTGTTTTCACACTTCTTTACATTTTAGCCTCTAAACGATAAACGTTGAACTAATGTTTTATATGAGATTTCAAAAGGGAAAAATAGGAGTTTCTATGATATCTTTGGAACGTAGATTCCTGACTTGATTTATTGATTCCCACTGATATTTATTAAATGATTTTACTTGATTTTAGAAGCTCGTCACTACACTCAAGTCCTTATTTATATTTGTTACTTACTAAGTTGGTGTAATCACGTTACTCTCTGCAACTTATGTGCAGATCCAGGTGCCTGGATCGAGTGAAATTTGATTATACTAAATGGAGAATTTGTTGGAGACTGTGAGGTAGCTGCACGACATTCGTAGCCCCCTCCGTCTCCTTCTCATTTTGTCGCTATTTACAGTTTTCCCTAGACTTGTTGTATTAAGGAAAGCGTGTCAGATTCTGTGTTCCATTTAGTTGCTCTATTGTTTTGGGGTTGTATTTAAAAGTTTTACTTAACGCTATTGTTTTGAAATGCTAAATGGAAGATTTATGAAATACTGGTTAATATTGAATCAAGCGGAAGGCTTCTCATGTTATGTGCAGTAAATTGGCTAGCCTTGTACCATGATAGGCGCCATCACGACCAGTTTAGATTTGGGGTCGTGACACTGCGGTTGTGTAAATTGCTGATGTCCTCAAATTGCAGGCTCTCTAATGTTCCCCACAAACACACCGCGTGGCGCGTCGCCCCACGCGGCGCGCCTACGGAAATTTTATTGAGCCAAAGTCCTATTTCGCACGGGGGAGGGTGTTTTCATCTGGGCCTGACCCTACTTGGTAAAAATATTATTTTTGTATATTTTGACAGACTTTTGACCTAGGGAGAACACAGAGGTGCCGTGGAGGCCGTGTTTCATCTTTTCTTCCACCAAACTAAGTATTTTTTATGTTTTTGTGTATGATTTATTGTTTGGCTACCATGTCTATGTGGAGCTAAAATTTCATGTTCTAGGGTTGTGGTTCTTTCATGACTGTTATTATTTGAATATTGATTTTGATTTCTTTATTTATCGTATTGGTTTTTTTGTTCAATCTTGTGCTTAATTATTTGATTGCTTGATCACCAATTGAATACTATTTACGAATCTAAAGTTGAACTCGAAAGTGGGAATTCTAGATTGCATATAGGATTGAGTAGAGCAAGTTCTTGAACCTGGGCATCGGGGAATGTATTTGCGGTTAGGATAGACATATACCTGATTTCCTTGCTTGATTGATTTACAGGAATTATAAACGTGTTCTTGTTATTTTTAATTCCATAGACATATAGGCATTAGGTTAACTTGAATAGGCAAGTAAGAACTCGACATATTCTTATAAGCAATATTAACCCTGTCAACCAATAAACCAGATAAATTAATTAGTCAATTAAATTGAAGAATACAATATGATTGTTAGATAGCCCATAACCCTTGATCGTTGTGATGACCCAAGGGGTCATATTATGAATTAAGACTCCGTTCTAGGCTTATTAGCCATAAAAAGATTAATTTTAATTACATCGATTTGCGTGCGCAGTACGGGCATGAAACCGGAAAGCTTTTATGTGAAAATATGGGAAATAGTAATTTCTAGATTTAAAATTTAATTATAGTTGACTTTGGTCAGCCTTTTGAGTAAACAGACCCGGATGTGTGTTCTGACAATCCCGAGAGGTCCGTAGTAAAATATGGGACTTGGGCGTAAGCCCGGAATTGAATTATGAGATGCCAAGCCTTAATTTCTAGATTTAAAATTTAATTATAGTTAACTTTGGTCAACCTTTTGAGTAAAAAACCCCGGATCTGTGTTTCGACAATCCCGAAAGGTCCGTAGTAAAATATGGGACTTGGGCATAAGCCCGGAATTGAATTATGAGGTCCCAAGCCTTAGAAATTAATTTTCGAAAGAAATTGTTTTGTTGAATTATTATTGAAATAAAGAAAAGAGTTAATGTTTGAAACCATTGGTATCGGGCCTGTATATTGGTTCCAGAGCCTGGTACATATTTTTTATATTATTTAAATGCTATATGTGAAATTTTGTGAGAATCATAGTTTATTTCATGTGATTCGGACGACTGGTTGATAAATTATGAATTTTAAGTGTTCTTGAGAAAAATGATGAGTTTTGATGTTTAATTCTTAGTTCTACCTGTTATTTTCATGATTTGATCGCACGAGCAAGTTCGTATGATGTTATTAGGCTTGCGTGCATGTTGTGTTTAGAGCTCCGAGGGCTCAGGTGAGTTTCGGATAGGCCACAGGATGTTTTAAACTCATAAAATGCTGTTGTAATTGCTGTTCTTGTGCACTGATATTTTGTTCATTGCGTTCGTGTTATCCTAGTGGCGAACGCGTAGAGTAAAATTTCTTGGGGTCACCTTTTTGTGTTATGCAAACGCGTAACCCCTCACGCGAACGCGAAGCACTGGCGGGGTAAAGCTTTGCGAACGTGTCTGGGGCCATGCGAACGCGATGAATTAACTGTGCCAGGGGGGGAGGAAGTCTATTAACATTATGCGAATGCCAACACTGGGCCGCGATCGCGATAGTCTAGTTCCTAAAGCTATGCGAACGCGGGCAGGCTCACGCGATGGCGGAAAAGGCCTGCCTAGCTATATAAATTAGCTTTTAAAAATCGGGCAAAACCTATTTTTCACCTATTTTCGAACTACCAAGCCCTAGAGACGATTTTCTTCACCAAAGATCATCCCCAAAGTTTTGGTAATCAATTCTAAACTCTACTATTTTAATTACCCAATGTTTTTCATCACTTTTAAATAAAAAATCAAGAGTTTTCATGGTAAAAATTGAGGGTTTAGGTAGAATTAAGGAATTTTGTAAAAATCGAATCTTTAGCTCGAATTGAGGTCGGATTTCGAAACTAATTGCATATTGGGGCTCGGGGGTGAATGGGTAAACGTAATTTGGTCCGAACCACGAGTTTTGACCAAGTGGGTGCGGGGTCGGGTTTTAACTTTTTTTGAGAAAACTTAGGAAAAATCATAATTTTTAGTAAAGTTAGTTCCTTTAGAATTAATTAATGATATTAAGCTAATTATGATAAGACTCGAGCGGGTTAGAGCAAGATTCTAAAGGAAAAGTTGTAATTAAGCAGTGAGTGGCCTGCGAAATTGAGGTAAGTGCTTGGTTTAACCTTGACTTGAGAAAATTGGAATCCCACTTAAATGGTATGTGAATTCGCATGTGGGTGGTGTATAGGTGAGGTGACAAGTATCTATGCACCACCAAATTTCCTGTTAAACATGATCCCTTCCCCGTTTCCAATTATTTGTTTTCGGACTAAATTGTTTCATGATCATTAAGGTTTATATGTCTAGTTGGATTCGTTGATTCATTGTTAAGTATTGCTTCAGGTAATTTTGAAGTGTTGGTTGTTCTCTTGGTTTTATTGTGTTACTTAAGGATTGAGCTGGTTTTCAGTGCTATGATATTTATTTAAATTCTAGTTGACTTGGTTATGAAATGAAATTGATGAAGTTTTTGAGATTTACAGCTTCTGTTTAAAATTGTTGATATAAAAATGTTGTGAAAGGCTTGGCCTGAAATGTGAAAGTTTTTATAAATTAAATGATATGATATGTCTGGTGGGTGCGGGTTGCACGCCGCAACAAGGAGTAATAAGGGTGGACAGGTGGGATCAGATGATCCGGAGTCGAATTGGAAGATGGATTTCAATTTTCGATGCTTAAGCAGTGAGATTTGACCGGAGGTTTGACTTTTGGGTAAAAGACTCTGCAATGAGTTTTGGACTTAGGCGCGAGTCTGGAATTGGATTTGGAGGTCTGTAGAGTAATTTGAGGCGATTCGGCGAAAGTTGGAAAATTTTATGTTTGGAAAATGGAGAAGTTTGACCACAATTGACTCTTTGGGATATCGAGGTCGGAATGCAATTCCGAGAGTTGGAGTAGCTCCGGTATGTCAATTGGGACTTGTCTGAAAAATTCGGCGTCATTCCGGTTTGAATTGATAGGTTTCGGCACGAGTTTCGATATTTGAACATTTGAAAGATCATAAGTTCGATTCTTGGTTTGATTCGTCGTTTCGGTGTTGTCCAATGTGATTTGAAACCTCGAGCGAGTCCATGTTAGGTTATGTGACTTGTTCGTGTGTTTAGACGGGGTCTCGGGGGCCTCGAGTGTGTTTCCGATGGGCTTCAGGTCAATTTCCTTCTATTTTTCACCTCTGTTATGTCTTCATGTTTTTCCTTCTATGCGATTGCATAGGCATAGACACGATCGCGTAGTGTAATGTCGACCTGCCATAATTTCCTTCATTGCGTTCTCATAGATAGGTTCACGATCGCGAACATATATTTTCCCTCTGCAACCCGATCGCTTTCATATATCCGCGATCACATAGTATTAGCGACAACTTAATAATTTCCCCTTTCTCTTCTACGATCGCACATTGTCTCTCGCGATCACATAGTGTAGTTCTAGGCCTCAACATTTTTTACCTTTTTGCGATCGCATTGTTCAGTACGCGATCGCGTAACACAAAAGTGGGTAGTAGCCATTTTTTCCTTGTACATGATCGGATCAGTCCTTCCGCGATCGCGTAGCACACTTTGGGCCAGCAACTATTTCTTCTACGCGATTGCGATGAACAAAAATCTGGGAAGACATAATATATCCCAAAATCGAGGGTTTCACCATTTTTATCATATTTTGATTTCTAGAGCTCGGTTCTTGGCGATTCTTGGTGGGTTTTTCAAGCAATTCGATTGGGCTAGTGTTCTTCACTTAGAATTTAATATATTCCGTGAATTAGTCTTTGTTTATATCATTTAAATTCTGTTTTTAGCTAGGGAAAATGTTGGTTTTTAAAGAAAAATTTTCAAAACAAAATTTCATGATTTAAAGGACGAAATGGTATCGGAATTTGATAATTTTTGTATGGTTGAACTCATAATGGAATGGGTATCCGAATTTTTGTAAACTTTTATGTGTTCGGCCTGGGGGTCGAATTTTGGGTCGATTTTTAGATTTTTATAAAGATCGAAACTTTATTACCCGAAATAGTTCCTTATAAGTTTTATGTGTGTTTTGAAGTTGTTCTAGTTGGATTTGAGCCGTTCGGAGGTCTTTTCACCCGAGAAGTTCATTTTATAGTACCGAGTTATCGTCCTTGAGGTAAGTATCTTGCCTAACCTTGTGTGAGGGAATTACCCCCAAAGATTTGAGTCTTCTATATTGATTGTAGCCTAGGTACGCGAGGTGACGAGTCCGTGCTCAGAGTTATCTGTAGGAGGTTGGCCTTTTTGGGTTCTTAGGTTATTGTATTCCCTGTACGAACTTGTACTTGTTATGACTGTGTTCCTGATTGCTAGTTTCATCTCTACCTGCTTAAATTAGAGTTACTTGCTTTTATATTCACTGTATTGCTTATTTGATCTTAGTTGACCTAACTAAAGATTTTACCCTTCTACCGTCATACTATATATTTTTATAAACTAACTATTTAATTGGAATTAGTATTATCTCACCCTATAATAGTTTGGCATTAATTGGAGTTATCATTATCATTTGTGGCTTGACCTTATTTGAATTGTTGAAAAATCTCTCGTAATTGCTCAACCTTAAAAGGAAATTGGATAACCTATATATTGGCCGACATGCCTTTATTTGCATTTATTGACTTGTGTTGGCTTCTTATTGTTGACTTGAATATTGTGGATTAGTTGTTACATCTTGTTTCTCCCTGGTTGAGTTGTTTCCTTTACTCTTAGTATTTCTCTTTGTCACGACCCAAATTCCCAACCTTAGGGATCGTGATGGTGCCTAACACCACACTTGCTAGGCAAGCCAATGTTAGAATTCGATTAGCTATTTTCCTTTGATTACATACTTAAGCACAATAAAATAAGTGTAAATTAAACTAAGACTAATGGTTTCCAATGAAAAACTCCAAGTGTAAATAACTAAACCAATAAATAAACCGAGCCACGAACTAATCATATAAATAACTCTAAGACTACCCCAGGGTCTCTTGTCACAATTCACGAACTTTTAAAGAATACTCAAAATAATGGGCGGAAAGAAATAATATAATTGTTTTGAGAAAATATAAAAAAGCCGTTTCTACAAACTAAGAGAAGACTCTCAGGATCTGCGAACGCTGGCAGATATACCTCATGTTTCCGAATAATGGATAACTGCCACTAAAAATCTCTACTGCTGCCAGTACCTGGATCTGCCCAAAAGAGTGCAGATTGTAGTATCAGTACAACCGACCCCATTTACTGATTAAGTGTCGAACCTAAACTCGACGAAGTAGTTGAGAGGCTAAGCCGGGGAAATAATAACTTAACCTGTAACAAAATATATAATAGAGCAAGGAAACAATTCTACACAAATAAGAAAGACCAACTACAATAATCAATAAAATAAGGCACTCGCCTATTCCAGGCCTCAGCTGTAACCAAGATCTCACATAAATTTCCAAACTTTACTTTAAAACAACTGTATGTGCATAATATGAGAAAAAATAGAGTAAAATAATAAGTTTTCAAATATGTAAGTTTCAAATCCTTGAGTTTCAAAAACCAACAAATCATTTTTGAAATCCAGTAAAACATATGTATCATCTCTTATCACTCTTGTTGCAGCGTGCAAACCGATCCCACATGTCCACCCTTATCTCTATCATTTATTTCCCCTATCCACCCTTATCACTATCATTTATTTCCCCTGTCCACCCTTATCACTATCATTTATTTCCCGTGTCCACCCTTATCACTATCATTTATTTTGTCTGTCCACCCTTATCACTATCATTTATTTCACCTGTCCGCCCTTATCACTATCATTTTATTAAACAGAAAAATGTACTTCTCATATACTCATCAATATTATCACAAAAATGAAACCAACAGGAACATATATATATATATATATATATATATTGTAAGATAATGTAAACCCATTCAATCTTTATGTACCACGGTAATTCCACGGGAAAACACTAATACTTCTCCCATAATACTTGCAACAAGACTTAACAGTAAGTCACGAAGCCAAGTAACAAAAAAAAAAACAACAATGAACATGAAACGATTAAACATGAAGAAATTATACTGGAAACAGGGAAAGGATCATGTAAGCAGACAACTTGGTGGTGCATAGATACTCGTCACCTCAACTATACACCACACACATGAAATTTCACATAACAATTAAGTTGAGGATTCCTATTCCCTCAAGTCAAGGTTAAACCAAGCACTTCACTGCTCTAGCATGGCCTTTCCTTTAGAATTTACTTCTAACCCGCTCGAATCTAATCACAATTTGTTTAATGTTATCAATCATAGCCTAAAGGAATCATCTCTATTGAAAAGCAATCATCTTCCAAAGTTTTCCTATTCAAATTCAAAAATCGACCCCGGACCCGCTTGGTCTAAACTCGAGGTTCAGACCAAAAGCCATTTACCCAATCTTCCCCGAGCCCGGATATATAATTGGTATTGGAATCCGACCTCAATTCGAGGTCCAATTCCCCAAAATTTGAAATTTCTAAGTTCTACCCAAAAGCCAAATTTTTACCATGAAAACTCTAGATTTTTTGTTCTAATCTTGTTTAAAGTTGTTAGGAATTGAAAGAGATTAGTTAGAGATCACTTACCAATGGTTTAGAGAAGTTTGGGTCTTTGGAAAATTGCCTATGGAGGTTTATGGTTTTAGAAAATTAGAAAAAGAACGCAAAAATCCCGTCAAAAGGTGATATAACAAGTTGCGGGTCGAGCATTTGCGAACCCTCGGCTTTCCGTAGAGATATCGCAAATGCGGACAGGACCTCACATTTGCGAACAGGGCCCTTCGCATTTGTGACCCCAGGACCTCGCATTTGCAAAATCTGAGGTTGGCCATTGGCTTCGCATTTGCGAGATCTGAGGCCTACACACCAGATGTTCAGTTGTTGGGGTATTTTTCTAAGTGTAGACACTCCGTAGCCTACCCGAAACTCACCCGAGCCTTGGTGGGTCCAAACTAAAGATGCACACAAGTCTAAAAACGACATACGGACTTGTTCGTGCAATCAAATCATCAAAATAACATCAAATTCTATAGATTTAGCCTCAAAACTCAAGATTTCCTCAAGAACACTCAAATTCCTAACTTTTCAACCGGATGTTCGAATTATATCAAATCAACTCTGATTCTCATGAAACTTCACAGATAGGACTTACATAACATAACGAACTTATTTCGGGCTCCGGCACCAAAATACGGGCCCGATATCATGTATTTCATATATTATTTCATTTCTTTATTTCTTGAATTAACCAGTAGAACAATTTTGTTTTCAAAAATCGTTTTCTAAGTTGTGGGACCTCGGAATTCATTTCCAGGCATCCGCCAAAGTCCCATATTTTACTGTGGACCTCCCGGGATCATCAGAACACAGATCCGGTTATGTTTACTCAAAATGTTGACCACAGTCAACTATAATCAAATTTTGACTCTAGAAATTACTATTTCTCATATTTTCATATAAAAGCTTTCCGATTTCACGCCCGGACTGTGCACGCAAATCGAAGTTTTTAAAATTAACCTTTTTATGGCTAGTAAGCCTAGAACGGTGTCTAAATTCATAAAATGACCCCTTGGGTCATCACAATATCCACCTCTAAAACAAACGTTCGTCCTCAAAAGGACATAGAAAATTACCTGAATTGGCGAACAAGTGTGATATATACTCTGCATGACCGACTCGGACTCCCAAGTAGCTGCCTCAACGGGCTGGCCTATCCACTGCACTCATACTGAAGGATAACTGTTAGACCTCAACTGACGAACATGTAGGTCTAAAATAGCTACCGGCTCCTCCTCATAAGTCAAGTCCTTGTCCAATTGGACAGAGCTCAAATCTAATACGTGGGACGGGTCACCATGATATTTCCGGAGCATAGACACGTGGAATACTGGATGAACTGAGGATAACCCTGGAGGCATCGCAAGACTATAAGCCATCTCCCCCACCCTATCAAGAATCTTAAATGACTTGATATACCTAGGGCTCAACTTACCCTTCTTTCCAAACCTCATAACACCCTTCATGGGCGAAACACGAAGTTATACTCTCTCTCCAACCATGAATGCCATATCACGAACTTTATGGTCGGCATAACTCTTCTACCTAGACTGAACCGCACGAAGTCTCTCCTAAATAATCTTGACCTTATCTAAGGCCTCCTGAACTAAGTCTGTACCCAGTAATCGAGCCTCTCCCGGCTCGAACCATCCAACTAGCGATCTGCACCGTCTACCATATAATGCCTCATTAGGAGCCATATGAATGCTCGACTGATAACTATTATTATAAGCAAAATCCGCTAACGTCAATAATTGATCCCAAGAACCTCCAATGTCAATAACACAAGCGCGGAGCATATGCTTCAAAATCTGAATGGTACGATCAGACTGCCCCGTCAGTTTGAGGATGAAATGCTGTGCTCAACTCCACTCGGGTAACCAACTCACGCTGAACAGCCCTCCAAAAGTGCGAAGTAAACTGTGTGTCCTGGTCAGAAATGATAGACACGGGCACACCATGAAGGCGAACAATCTCCCGAATATATAACTCAGTCAACCGCTCCGAAGTGTAAGTACTCGCCACATGACTGAAATGTGCTGATTTAGTCAGGCTATCCACAATAACCCACACTGCATCAAATTTCCTCTTGGTCCGTGGGAGTGCAACAACAAAGTCTATAATGATACGCTCCCACTTTCACTCGAGAATCTCTATCTGCTGAAGCAAACCACCGGGTCTCTGATGCTCATACTTTACCTGCTGAAAATTTAAGCAACGAGCCACATAAGCTATAATGTCCTTTTTCATCCTTCTCCATCAATAATGCTGCCTCAAATCCTGGTACATTTTGGCTGCACCTAGGTGAATCGAATACTTAGAACTATGAGCCTCCTCAAGGAACAACTCATGAAGGCAGTCAACATTAGATACACATATACGACCCTGCATCCTCAAAATACCGTCATCTCCAACTATAACTTGCTTGGCACCACCACGCCGAACTATTTCCCTAAGAACCATCAAATGCGGGTCATTATCCTGCCGCTTCCGGATACACCCAATTAGAGAAGACTGAGCGACTGTACAAGCTAGAACACTGCTGGGCGAAATATCCAACCTCACGAACTGATTAGTCAACCTATGAATGTCTAGCTAACGGTCTCTCACCAACTGGAATATACGCAAGGCTGCCCATATTCACCGCCTTTCTACTCAATGCATCGGCCACCACGTTGTCCTTCCTCGGGTGATATAATATAGTGACATCATAATCCTTCAGTAACTCTAACCATCTTCGCTGCCTCAAATTTAGATCTTTATGCTTGAATAAGTACTGGAGACTGTGATGGTCAGTAAAAAGCTCACACGACACGCCATAAAAATAAGGCCTCCAAATTTTCAATGCATGAAAAATGTTGGCAACTCTAAGTCATGAACATGATAATTCTTCTCATGGACTTTCAGCTGCCGAGACGCATATGCAATCATCCTGGCATCCTGCATCAATACTGCTCCAAGTCCAACTCGGGAAGCATCACAATACACCGTGAAAGAAGCTGAACCTGAACCTGATGGTAACACTAACACTGGTGCTGAAGTCAAGGTTGTCTAATGCTTTTGAAAGCTCGCCTCGCACTCGTCTGACAATTTAAATGGGGCACCTTTCTGAGTCAACTTAGTCATTGGGGCCGCTGTAAATGAAAACCCCTCCACGAAACGACGGTAGTAACCCCCCAAACCCAAGAAACTCCTGATCTCTGTTGTTGTAGTGGGTCTAGGCTAGTTCTTGACTGCCTGTATCTTCTTAGGATCAACCTGAATACCCTCAGCTAATATGATATGGCCCAAGAAGGCTGCTGAATCGAACCAGAACTCACATTTTGAAAACATGGCATACAACTGATTATCTCTCAAAGTCTGTGGGCTATACGGAGGTGTTTCTCATGCTCTTCCCGACTGCGGGAGTATATTAGAATATCATAAATGAACACGATCATGAAAGAGTCCAGATGGGTCTTTAAAACCCAATTCATCAAATCCATAAAGGCTGCTGGAGTATTAGTCTGCCCAAAAGACATAACAAAAAATTCATAGTACCCATACCTCGTCCGAAAGGCTATCTTAGGAACATCGGGCGCCCTAATCTTCAGCTGTTGATAGCCCGACCTCTAATCAATTTCGAAAACACTCTAGCACCCTGAAGCTTATCAACTAAGTCATCAATTCTCGGCAACAGATACTTATTCTTGATAGTAACTTTATTCAGATGTCGGTAATCTATACACATCCTCATCGACCCATCTTTCTTCTTTACAAACAAAATCGGTGCACCTCAGGGCGAGACACTAGGTCTGATGAAAACCTTATCTAGCAAGTCTTGTAACTGTTCCTTCAACTCATTCGATTCTGGTGGTGCCATCCGATATGGAGGAATGGAGATGGTCTGAGTGCCCGGAGCCACATCAATACAAAAATTAATGTCCCTGTCAGGTGGCATCCCCGGCAGGTCTGCAGGAAATACCTCGGGAAATTCACGAACGATAGGAACTCACTCTATGGAAGAAACTCGGCATCGGAGTCACGAATATGAGCCAAATAAGCCAAATACCCTTATCTCCGCCATGCAACGAGCCTTGGCATATGAAATCAATCGGCTGGGAGAATGACCAGAAGTCCCTTTCCATTCTAATCGAGGCAACCCCAGCAAAGCTAAGGTAATTGTCTTGGCGTGACAGTTCAAGATGGCATAATAAGGCGACAACCAAGATGGCATAATAGGGCGACAACCAATCCATGCCCAATATAACATCAAAATAGATTATGTTTATAAGTAAAAGATCCACACTAGTTTAAAGACCTTCAATGACTACTACGCACGAACGATACACACGATCTACCATAATAGCATCCCCCACCGGTGTAGACACATAAACTAGAACACTCAAGGAATCACGGGGCACATTCAAATACGAGGCAAAATAGAATGAAACATAAGAATAAGTAGACCCCAGATCAAACAAAACTGAAGCAGCTCTATCACAAACAGAGATGATACTTGTAATAACAGCGTCGGAGGACTCCGCCTCAGGCCTGGCTGGAAATGCATACAGTTGGGGCTGGGCCCCGCTACCCTTAATCACACCCCTAGCGGGCTGGCCTCCACCCCTAGCTACCTGACCTCCACCTCTTACATTATGGCCTCCACCTCTAGGCTGACCCCTACCCCTGGCTGGCTGGTCAGATGGTACTGGAGCTGGAGCCGAAACTATAGCACGAGAACCCTGATGCTGAAACTAATTACCTGCATATTTTGGACAAGTCCTCCACACATGCCTATATTCACCACACTTAAAACATCCCTCCTGATAAGTAAGCTGACTCGGGCGAACCGGCTGACCATGATGAAAACTCTGGAAAAGGAGGTGCTCTAATAGAAGTTGAAGGAGCACTATAGACTAGCTGAGCAGAAGGAGGCGAATAAGAACCACGACCACCCGAAGTACCATGTGAAGCCTGTAGTGCTGAAAGAAATGGCCTGGAAGAATGGTCTCTACTAAATGAAGTCCCGCCTCCAGATGAGGCACCACTGAAACCCCCAGAATGACGAGGTCTCTTGTCAGACCCCTGACCTCCCATCCTGAGAACTGACTCAACCCTCCTTGCCATTTTAGCTGCATCCTGATGAGCTGAGAAAGGCCCTCAATAAACCGTCTGACCCTCTATATCTATGGGCAACAAGAGAATAGCATGTCTAGCCAAATCCATGAAACGAGTCTCATACTGGGTCACTGTCATGGTGCCTTACTGAAGTAGCTCAAACTGACAACGCTTCTCCTCTCGAGTAGTAACAGGAAAAAACTTTTCCATAAAGAGATGAGAAAACTGATCCCAAGTCAAGGCGGGCGACCCAACTGTTCTAGTCAACAGATAATCCCTCCACTATTTCTTGGCGGAACCAGTCATCTAAAAAGCAGCAAAATCGACCCATTGGTCTCCAAAATGCCCATATTATGCAACACCTCATGACAACTATCCAGATATTCCTGAGGGTCCTCTGAAGTAGCAACACTGAAGTGAACAGGGGAAAGCTTGATAAACTTGTCCAGTCTCCACAAAGCGTCAGTGGATATAGCTGCCCCATCAACAGGCGGCACTACAACAACTGGATGAATTACCTCAACCGGATTAGTTGCTGGGGTCTGAACCTGAGGAGTAGCCTGATGAGTAACGGGAGTCTGAATCCCTCCTCCAGCCCGAGATGTGGTCTCTGGCACGGGGAGGTTGCCAGTCTGGGCCACACTCTCCATGATGCCTACAAGACGGACCAAGGCGTCCTCAAGCACTTGGGTGGAAATAAACCCTTCTGGGACTTGATCCGGCCCCGCTGGATGGTCTGAGAGAGAACCCCCTCATGAATCTCAAGATAGGGCTTCGCAGCTGGAGCTACTGTCTAAGCAACGGGCTGTGTCCTACCCCGTCCCCGGCCTCTGACATGGCCTCGGCCTCTGCCCCTAGTAGGAGCTGCTGCTGCTACTGGACGAATGAATGATTTGTCAGCGGAAGAGGAAGCACGGGTTCTCGCCATCTGCGAGAGAATAGAAGAATTCAATGAGTTTGTTTTTTGGAGATAACAACAATCGCACGATAGAATATAAATACAAATGGAGTTGTTTCCTAACTCGATAGTCTCTGAGGGATAAGTAGAGACGTCTCCGTACCGATCCTTCAGACTCTAACAAGCTTGTTCGTAAATTGTGAGGCCTAAGCAACCTAGTGCTCTGATACCAACTTGTCACGACCCAAATTCCCAACCTTAGTGATCGTGATGGTGCCTAACACCACACTTGCTAGGCAAGGCAATTTTAGAACTCGATTAGCAATTTTCCTTTGATTACTTACATAAGCACAATAAAATAACTTTAAAGTAAACTAAGACTAATGGTTTCCAATGAATAACTCCAAGTGTAAATAACTAACCAATAAATAAACCGAGCCACTAACTAATCATATAAATAACTCTAAGACTACCCCAAGGTCTTGTGTCACAATTCACGAACTTCTGAAGAATACTACAAATAAAGGACGGAAAGAAAGAATATAACTATTTTGAGATAATATAAAAAAGCAGTCTCTACGAACTAAGAGAAGACTCTCGGGATCTGCGAAAGCCGACAGATATACCTCGTGTCTCCGGATAATGGATAGCTGCTACTAAAAATCTCTATTGTTGGCCGGTACCTAGATCTGCACAAAATAGTGTAGAGTGTAGTATCAGTACAACCGACCCCATGTACTGAATAAGTGCCGAGCCTAACCAAGACGAAGTAGTGACGAGGCTAAGGCGGGGCAATTATAACTTAACCTTTAACAAAATATATAATAGATCAAGGAAACAATTCTACAGTAATAAGAAAGATCAACTGCAACAATCAATCAAATAACTCAGTCGCTTATTCCAGGCCTCAACTGTAACCAAGATCTCACATAAATTTTTAGACTTTACTTTAAAACAACCGTATGTGCATAATATGAGAAACAGTAGACTAAAAAAATAAGTTTTCAAATATGTAAGTTTCAAATCCTTGAGTTTCAAAAACCAAGAAAACATTTTTGAAATCCAGTAAAACATAAGTATCATCTCTATCACTGTCTTGTTGCGGCGTGCAACCCGATCCCACCTATCCACCCTTATCACTATCATTTATTTCCCTTGTCCATCATTATCACTATCATTTATTTCCCCTGTCCACCCTTAGCACTATCATTTATTTCCCCTTTCAACCCTTATCACTATCATTTATTTCACATGTGCACCCTTATCACTATCATTTATTTCGCCTGTCCACCCTTATCACTATAATTTATTTCGCATGTCCACCATTATCGCTATCGTTTATTTCGCATGTCCGCCCTTATCACTATCGTTTTATTAAACAGAAAACTGTAGTTCTCATAAACTCATCAATATTATCACATAAATGAAACCAACAGGAACATAGATATATCTCGTAAAAAAATGTAAACACATTCAATCTTTATGTACCACAATAATTCCACGGAAAAACACTAATACTTCCCCCATAATACTTGCAACAAGACTTAACAGTAAGTCACCAAGCCAAGTAACCAAAAACAAACAAAAATGAACATGAAATAATTAAACATGAAGAAATTATACTGGAAACAGGGAAGGGATCATGTAAGCAGACAACTTGGTAGTCCATAGATACTCGTCACCTCACCCATACACCACACATATGAAATTTCACATAACAATTAAGTTGAGGATTCCTATTCCCTCAAGTCAAGGTTAAACCAAGCACTAACCTCGATCTAATAAGCATTTCACTGCTCTAACACGACCTTTCCTTTAGAATTTGCTTTGAACCCGCTCGAATCTAATCACAATTTGTTCAATGTTATCAATCATAGCCTAAAGGAATCATCTTTATCAAAAAGCAATAGTCTTCCTATGTTTCCCTATTCAAATTTAAAAAATGACCCCGTACCCGCTTGGTCTAAACTCGAGGTTCGGACCACAATCCGTTTTTCCAATCTCACCCGAGCCCGGATATACAATTAGTATTGGAATCCGACCTCTGTTCGAGGTCCAATTCCTCAAAATTTGAAATTTCTAAGTTCTACCCAAAAACCAAATTTTTACCATGAAAACTCTAGATTTTTGGTTGTAATCTTGTTAAAGTTGTTAGGAATCGAAAGAGATTAGTTAGAGATCACATACCATTGTTTTGGAGAAATTTGGGTCTTTTGAAAATTTCCTATGGAGGTTTAGGGTTTTAGAAAATTGGAAAAGAAGGCAAAAGTCCCGTCAAAAAGCTGATATAACAGGCTGCGGGTCTCGCATTTGCGAATCCTGGGCTTTCTGGAGAGATTTCGCAAATGCGAACAGGACCTCACATTTGCGAACAGGGCCCTTCGCATTTACGACCCCAGGACCTCGCATTTGCGAGATCTGAGGATGGCTATTGGCTTCGCATTTGCGAAGCCCGACCTCGCGTTTGCGAGATCTGAGGCTTGCACACTAGATGTTCAGCTGTTAGGGTATTTTTCTAAGTCTAGATACTCACCCGAGCTTTCGTGGCTCCAAACCAAACATGCACACAAGTCTAAAAACATCATACGGACTTGTTCGTGCAATCAAATCATCAAAATAACATAAAAATCTACAAATTTAGCCTCAAAACTCAAGTTTTCTTCAAGAACACTGAAATTCCTAACCTTTTAACCGGATATCCGAATTATATCAAATCAACTCTAATTCTCATGAAACTTCAAAAATAGGACTTACATCAAAATAACGAACTTGTTCCGGGCTCCGGAACCAGCCCGATATCATGTATTTCACATATTATTTCATTTCTTTATTTCTTGAATTAATCAGCAGAATAATTTTTTTAAAAAAAATTATTTTCTATGGCTTGGGACCTCGGAATTCATTTCCGGGCATATGCACAAGTCCCATATTTTACTGCAGACGTCCAGGGATCGTCGGAACATAGATCCGAGTCGGTTTGCTCAAAATATTTACCAAAATCAACATTAAACAAATTTTGACTCTAGAAATTACTATTTCTCATATTTTTACATAAAAACTTTCCGGTTTAACGTCCGGTCTGCACACGCAAATCGATGTATTTTAAATTAAGCTTTTTATGGCTCGTAAGCCTAGAACGGAATCTAAATTCATAAAATGACCCCTTAGGTCATACACTCTTCAGTGGCTATTCCTTGTGAATGAGTTCTACCGTTCTTGTGATTTAAGTTCTTGTATTGATTTTCTCGTCGTACATTGCATTCTATCATTTGTTGTTTTTGTACCTATTGTGGTAATGTACAATATATTATGTTGTGTTATAGTTGTTATCCTTGTTGGTTGCATTGCATATTTAAATGGGGGACTACAGACGTATTCTGGGAGATCCTCCTACACTACGTATTTGCTTTGGAGACTACGGACGTATTCTGGGAGATCCCTCCAGCACTGCATATTTACTTTGGGAACTACGGATGTATCATGGGAGATCCCCCCCCCCCCCCCCCCCCCCTTCCCTGTACTGCATGACTAATTCTGAACTATGGGACGGAATCCTGGTAGATTTATCTTGAAGAAAACTATGTTAAAAGACATTTATGGAAAAGTATAGTTGGAAGGCATTTACCTTAAGGAAACTACATTTGAAAGACTATTATTTCGAAAGGTATCTTTGAAAAGCATTTATCTTGAAGGAACCTATGTTTGAAAGACATCTATTGAAAAAGTATATTTGAAAATCCTTTATTTCAAAGGAATTATGTTTGAAGATTTCTTTATTTTTCTGCAAAATATATATATATATATATATTCGGAGGAAGTATATTTCAAAGGGATTTTCTATTCGAAATGACTATATTTTAAAGATTTCCATATAAACTTGCAGTTGAAAGGTTACACTCGAAGATTTGACCTATTTATAGGGGTTTTCGGCTAAGGCCTGATGTGGAAAGCTATTGCAGTGCTGAGTTACTATTGTTTTTACTATGTTGTGATTTTCGGTTTTTGGTTTGTACTCCCGTCCATTGTTCTGTGTATTATTATGATGTTCTGTTGTTATATTGTTGTAGCTTCCTTATGCTCTGTAATTGTTATGTTTATTGTGTAGTCATTAGATAGATGTCATGTTCTGTCATTCCAATATTTGTGCATGTTTAGTTTATCGGACCAGTGGGCGTCTTGACTAGTCCTCGTCACTACTTCACCGAGGTTAGTCTTGATACTTACTGGGCACCGCTTTGCTGTGCTCACACTACTCTTCTTCACATTTTTGTGTAGATTCTAGGTTTCTCATAGCTAGCCGATTGATTGTTAGCACCGTGGTTGCTGTTGAGGACACTCAAGGTAAAACCGCTTCAGCGTTCGTGGTTTCGGATTCACCGTCTTACAATTTTGTTCATACATTGTAGTAGTTATTTTCGAACAGTGGTAATTAGAAATCTTAGTGTAAATTCTTTAAAGCTTATGACTTGTACTCGCCGGGTTTTGGGAAGATGTGCAATGTATACAGAGTTATTTCAAAAAGCATTTTAAAAGTTTTGATATAATGACTGATGTTTATTTAATGTTAGGCTTACCTAGTCCTTTAGACTAGGTGCCATCACGATAATCATCGGAGGGATATTGCGTCGTGACACGTTGGTATCAGAGCTCTAGGTTCATAGGTGCTACGAGTCATAATCGAGTTTAGTAGAGTCTTACAGATCGGTACGAAGACGTCTGTACTTATCTTCGAGAGGCTACAGAACTATTCGGACAATTTCACTTCCTTCATTCCCATCGTGCGAGTTCCTTGATCTTGAAATTTGAAATTTATTGTTCCACTCTCTCACAGATGGTGAGGATACGAGCTACAGTTCCTGACAATGTTACCTCGAGGCGGATGTCACTAGGGGCAGAGGCAAAGGTCGACGAGGAGCAAGTGTCGTAATTAGGACACCGACCAGAGCAACCATTGAGGAGCCTCTAGTAGTTCAAATTAAGGGACAAGTACTAGAGGTGCCTGTTGATACGCCCAGACTTCAGGAGTCCTGGGCGCTGTTTTTGAGTATAATTAGTACATTGACTCAGGCAAGATTTATTCCAGGTGCACCAGCTAATCCACAGATAAGGGGAGGAGTTCAAACTCTGACCGCCTACACTTCAAAGCAGAGAGATCATGTTGGTTAGGTTCCAGGTGTCATGGCAGCCCAGCCTTGGGACCCAGTTCCGCCCGAGGTTAGGAAGTAGCATCGGAGGAAGAGCAGCTTGGACTTGAGAGGTACATGAAATACCACCCTCCTATCTTCAGTGGATTGGCTACAGGTGATGCCTAGGGTTTCCTGGAGGAGTGTCACTGTATTCTTCGTACTATGGGTATTGTGGAGTCGAGCGGGGTTGCTTTTGCCACGTCTCAGCTCAGAGGAGCAGCTTGTTAGTGGTGGAGCATATGGGTTGTGTAGCCCAGCCGAGTCATCTTCACTTATATGGGGTCAGTTTTCAGAGATGTTCTTGAGGGAGTTTGTACTTCAGTCCCTTCGAGATGCATGGCGCGTAGAGTTTGAGTAGTTGCGCTAGGGTACTATGTCAGTATCGGAGTATGTCGTTAGGTTCAACATTTTGGCCAGACATGCACTCTCCTTGGTTGCTACACTTGGAGAGCGTGTTCAGAGATTCATTGAGGGGCTCAGGCGTGATATTCAGTTCAGCATGGCTCAGGCGTTAGAGTCGGATGTCCCATTTCAGCAGGTGGTAGGGATTGCCTCAGAGAGTTAAGAACATGCGGGATCATGAGAGAGACGTCACGCGGAACTATGAGAGAGATTTCAGGCGGGGCCATGAGAGAGAGGATAGACAAGATTCAGAGAGAGAGGGAAAAGAGGTGAGGAGGCCTCATAGGCCGGAAAGATCTTCTGGTCCTTATTATGGAGGTAGGGTACGACGCGAAAGAGGTTTTGTGGGTCAACCAGTTTAGTTTGCTTTACCAGCTTCGCATGGAGTTTTAGGTACTCATGCTCTTAGAGTACTCGTATTGCACAGTTTCCACAGCCATGTCAACAGAGAGGTTGATTTGAGTGTGGATACATCAGACACATGATGAGAGATTGTACTAGGCTTCGGGAAGGTGTGTCCCAGCGAGTTATTCAGGTGAGTAGAGGGCGCCCAAGAGGGGGAGGCCTGGCCCGTTGATGCGTTTCGTATAGTAGGCTGGAGGCGTTTGTGTCAGATGTTACCATACATGTATGCTTTGAATTATTACAAAGGGGCACCATTTGTATTCCATTATAGCTTTGCTGGTCGGGCCGATTTCTCTCATTTGTTGTTTCATTTATGGGTGAGTTCCATGCTTTGCACTTTATTTTTGTGTTTGCTCCTATTGGGAGATTCTATAAGTGATAGCCAGTGTCTATCGTTGTGTTCGTTCATCATTGAGAATGGTGAGACTAGAAGTGAGTTCACGTTATCGTCATGGTAGGCTTATTGTGATTTTCCTAAGTATTTTCTTTATGAGTTGTAATTTGATACTCTATCCAGATGTGAGTTAAGTGAGCGTTATGATTTTATTAGCCGAGATGCGTTAGTGGGAGATTTATATTAGTATGATATATATTCGGTACGTGATTTAGAGTTGAGGGCGAGACCCTCATGTTATTTTGTGATTCGATATGTGTGAACGGGGCTGAGTACACCGGTGAAGTTATATCAGGATGGGATCCTTGTGATTTGTTCATTTTCTTTAATTCTTTCCTTGTTATATTTTTATGTAGGTTAGTATTGATAGAGGGTTGTTCCTGTCGGGCTTTCTTGATAGTTCCCTTATGTGTTTCTCCTTTCATATTCAGTCATTTTCGTTATGTGCTTCCACAGTTTCAGCTTGCGGGACGTGTGCCCAGTGGTGCTAGTTTTGGCTTAGTGATTCGGGTGTATAATAATGAGTTCTTCGTGTTTATTGCATCATTATCAGTATTATGAGGCTTGGAAACAGAATTCTATCAGATATGAGGCTAATCGCCAGTGCTGGATTGATTTCAGGCAGCTATTGTGATCAAAGGTGTTATTACGAGCCTCTGTGTGGTGTTCTATATTGTGTGGCCGTACCTTATCGGTGTAGTCATGAGTTGATTCCGTTGGTTGAGGTGGATGTCGGATATGGATTTAGTATCGGGTCTCTTGGAAATGAGTAGAAGGTGAGAAATTAAGGTATGAGGCTTATCCGTGGTGATAGGAAGGCTAAGTTGTAGTTGTGATTGTGTCATCAAGCTTATGTAGGTTGGGGTGACGTGGGATAACCCGCGGGTGTGTGTTGGAAGTGTGCATTCAGTGATTAGATGAGTTCGAGGTGAATCTTGGCACGTTCGAGGACGAACGTTTGTCTTAAGAGGGGGAGAATGTAACGGACCGACCGGTCGTTTTGAGAATTTATGCGGCATAAGGTCCTAAACAACTTCACATTGTGTATATCTACCTGTGTGCATGGTTGGATTCAGTTACCAGATGATCCGGAGTCGAATTGGAAGAGGGATTTTAATTTTAGAAGCTTAAGCGATGAGATTTGACCGGAAGTTTGACTTTTGTGTAAACGACTCTGGAATGAGTTTTAGGTAATGTCAATAGCTCTGTGTGGTGATTTTGGACTTAGACGATCGTTCGGAATTGGATTTGGAGAACCGTAGTGTAATTTGAGGCGATTCGGCGAAAATGGAGAAGTTTGACCACAATTGACTTTTTGGGATATCGGGGTCGGAATATGATTCCGAGAGTTGGAGTAGCTCCGGGATGTCAATTGGGACTTGTCTGCAAAATTCGGCGTCATTCCGAGTTGAATTGATAGGTGCCGACACGAGTTTAGATATTTGAAGATTTGTAAGTTCTTAAGTTCGATTTATGGTTTGATTCATTATTTCGGTGTTGTTTAATGTTATTTGAAACCTCAGCGAGTCCCTGTTAGGTTATATGACTTGTTCGTGTGTTTAGGTGGGGTCTCGTGGGCCTCGGGTAGGGTTCGGATGGGCTTCGGGTCAATTTCCTTCTATTTTTCACTGTTGTTCTGTCTTCTGCTCTTTCCTTCTATGCAATCGCATAGGCATAGCCGCGATCGCGTAGTGTAATGTTGACCTGCCATATTTTCCGTCATCGTGTCCGCATAGATAGTTTCGCGATCGCTTACATATATTTTCCATCTGCAACACGTTCGCTTTCACTTGTCCGCGATCACATAGTATTAGCGACAACAACTATATGATTTCCCATTTCTCTTCTGCGATCGCACATTGTCCCTCGCGATCACATAGTATAGTTTTAGGCCTCAACATTTTTCACTTTTTGCGATCGCATTGTTCAGTACGCGATCGTGTAACACAAAACTTGGCAGTAGCCATTTTTTCCTTCTACGTGATCGCATCAGTCCTTCCGTGTAGAACACTTTGGGCCAGCAACTATTTCTTCTACGCGATCGCATCCACTCACTCGCAATCGCGATGCACAAAAATCTGGGCAGACAGAATATATCCCAAAATCGAGGGTTTCACCATTTTTATCACATTTCGACTTCTAGAGATCTGTTCTTGGCGATTCTTGGTGGGGTTTTCAACCAATTCGATTGGGTTAGTGTTCTTCACTTAGAATATAATATATTCCATGAATTAGTCTTTGTTTTTATCATTTAAATTGTGTTTTTTAGTTAGGGAAAATTTGGTTTTTGAAGAAAAAATTTCAAAACGAAATTTCATGATTTGAGGGACGAAATGGTATCAAAATTTGATAATTTTTTTATGGTTGAACTCACAATGGAATGGGTATCCATATTTTTGTTAAAATTGACGCGTTCCGAGATGCGGGCCCGGGGTCGATTTTTAGATTTTTGTAAAGATCGAAACTTTATTACCTGAAATAGCTCCTTATAAGTTTTACGTGTGTATTGAAGCTGTTCTAGTTTGATTTGAGCCGTCCAGAGGTCTTTTCACCCGAGAAGTTCACTTTAAAGTACAAGGTTATCGTCCTTGAGGTAAGTATCTTGCTTAACCTTATGTGAGGGAATTACCCCCTAGGATTTGAGTATTCTATATTGATTGTCGCCCGGGTACGCGAGGTGACGAGTGCGTGCTCGTAGTTATCTATAGTTTTTTGGGTTCATAGGTTATCGTATTCTCTGTGTACGAACTTGTACTTGTTATGACTTCGTTCCTGATTGCTAGTGTCATCTCTACCTGCATAAATTAGAGTTAGTTACTTTTATATTCACCTTATTGCTAACTTGATCTTAATTGACCTAACTGAAGATTTTACCCTTCTACCGTCGTACTATATTTTTTTTATAAACTACCTATTTAATTGGAATTAGTATTATCTCACCCTATAATAGTTTAGCATTAATTGGAGTTATGATTATCTTTTGCGGCTTTCCCTTACCTGAATTGTTGAAAAATCTCTCGTAATTGCTCAACCTTAAAAAGAAATTGGATAACCTATATATTGGCCGACTTGCCTTTATTTTGAATTTATTGACTTGTGCTGGCTTCTTATTGTTGACTTGAATATTGTGGATTAGGTGTTACATCTTGTTTCTCCCTAGTTGAGCTGTTTTCTTTACGCTTAGTATTTCTCTTCAGTGGTTATTCCTTGTGAATGAGTTCTACCGTTCTTGTGATTTAATTCCTTGTATTGATTTGCTTGTCGTACATTGCATTCTATCATTTGTTGCTTTTGTACCTGTTGTGGTAATGTACAATGTATTTTGTTGTGTTATAGTTGTTGCCCTTTTTGGTTGCATTGCATATTTAAATTGGGGACTACTGACGTATTCTGGGAGATCCCCCCACCCCTGCAATGCATATTTACTTTGGGGACTACGGAAGTATTCTGGGAGATCCCTCCAGCAGTGTATATTTACTTTGGGGACTACGGACGTATTCTGGGAGATCTCCCCCCCCCCCCTGTACTGCATGACTAATTCTAAACTACGGGACGGAATGTTGTAGATTTATCTTGAAGAAAACTATGTTGAAGGACATTTATGGAAAAGTATAGTTGAAAGGCATTTACCTTAAGGAAACTACGTGTGAAAGACTATTATTTTGAAAGGTATGTTTGAAAAGCATTTATCTTGAAGGAAACTATGTTTGCAAGACATTTATTGAAAAAGTATATTTAAAAGGCCTTTATTTGAAAGGAATTACGTTTGAAGATTTCTTTTTTTTTTCTGCAAAGTATATATATATTCGGAGGAAGTATATTTCAAAGGGATTTTCTATTCGAAACGATTATAATATAAAGATTTCCGTATAAACTTGCAGTTGAAAGGTTACACTCGAAGATTTGACCAATTTATAGGGGTTGTCGGCTAAGGCCTGATGTAGAAAGGTATTGCAATGATGAGTTACTATTTTTTTTAGTATGTTGTGATTTTCGGTTTTTGGTTTGTACTCCCGTCCATTTTTTGTGTATTATTATGATGTTCTGTTGTTATATTGTTGTAGTTTCCTTCCGATTTGTACTTGTTATGTTGTTAATTATATTGTGTAGTCATTAGATAGATGTCATGTTCTGTCATTCCTATATTTATGCATGTTTAGTTTATCGGACCAGTGGGCCTCTTGACTAGTCCTCGTCACTACTTTTCCGAGGTTAGTCTTGATACTTACTGGGCACCGTTGTGGTGTGCTCATACTACTTTTCTGCACATTTTTGTGCAGATTCCAGGTTTCGCATAGTTGGCCGATTGATTGTTAGCACCGTACTTGCTGTTGTGGAGACTCAAGGTAAAACCGCTTCAGCGTATGTGGTTTTGGAGTCACCATCTTACAATTTTGTTTATACACTGTTGTACTTATTTCCGAACAGGGTAATTAGAAATCTTAGTGTAAATTATTTAAAGTTTATGACTTGTACTCGCTGGGTTTAGGGAAGATGTGAAATGTATCGAGAGTTATTTCCAAAAGCATTTTAAAAGTTATGATATTATGACTTATGTTTATTTAATGTTAGGCTTACCTAGCCCTTAAGATTAGGTGCCATCAGGATACCCATCGGAGGGAAATTGGGTCGTGACATGCACCCCGCAACAGGAGAAATTAGGGTGATATATATATTGGAAGGAGCAATAAGGGTGGACAGATGGTATGGGGTTGCACGCCGCAACAAGGAGCAATATGTGATAATATTCATGTTTTACAGTTTATAAAATAAAGGTTGGAATACTCATTGTTTTATCGTCCTTATTTCATATTCTGCTCTTACTGATATTTAAAGTGAAACTTGTTCTGTTTACAATTGTTGAGACATAAATATTGTGAAAAGCTTCTACTTAAATTGTGAAAATCCTTTTTATAAATAAAGTGATGTGATTATCTGGTGGGAGCGGGTTGCACGCCGCAACAAGGATTAATAAGGGTGGACAGGTAGGATCGGGTTGCATGCCGCAACATGAGAAATAAGGGTGATATATATAGGGAGGAGCAATAAGGGTGGACAGGTGGGAGCGGGTTGCGCACGGCAACAAGGAGCGATAAGGGTGAATTTTTATGTTTTACTGATTTTCAAAAATAAAGATTTGGAAAACTCTGGTTTTATTTAAAAGGTTTTCATACTCTTATTTTTATTGTGATTTAAATTCAAAGTTGTAAAAAATTGAAGAGTTGATTACAATTGATATTTGAAAAGAGTTATCCGAGTTGCTTTTATTTATTGTTGCAAGTTACTTGTTATCGAGTTTATTATTTTTGTTTCTTTCTTGCTTTATTATATATATTGTTCACAGGTTATGTGGTTAATGCCCCGCCATAGCCTTGTCACTACTTCGTCGAGGTTAGGCTCGGCACTTACTCAGTACATGGGGTTGGTTGTACTGATACTACACTCTACACTCTTTTGTGCAGATCAAGGTACCGGCCAGAGTTAGGAGATCTTAGTAGCTGAGCATTTTGTTCGGAGACACGAGGTAGATCTGCTGGCATCTGCAGACTCCTGGAGTTTTCTCCTATTTATTTAGATACTATTTTATTTGATTCAAAGCAATAATACTTTATTTTCCTGAGCCATTTATTTGTAGTATTCTTTAGTAGTTCGTGAAGTGTGACACCAGACCTTGGGGTAGTTTTATAGTTATATATTTAGTTCGTGGTTTGGTTTAATTATTGATCGTCATTAGTATTTCATGAAGTTATCTACTGGAAAGTATTAGATTTGCATTTATTTTGAATTGTTCTATTATGTGTAAATAACTTTAAAAGAAAATGGTTAGTAAATTTCTAACATCGTCTTGCCTAGCAAGTATTGTGTTAGGTGCCATCACGATCCCGTGGCTTGGGAATTTGGGTCGTGACAAGTTGGTATCAGAGCGCTAGGTTGCATAGGTCTCACAATTCACGAACAAGCTTGATAGAGTCTGAAGGATCGGTATAGAGACGTCTGTATTTATCTCTAAAAGGCTATGAAGCTAGGAACAAACTCATTTTATTTCAACTATGTCGTGCGATTCTTGATATCTCAGAAAAATATTGATTGAACTCTTCTATTCTCTCGCAAATGGAGAGAACACGTGCTTCCTCTTCCGCTAACCAACAATCCTGTCTTCCAGCAGCAGCCGCTCCTATTAGGGGCAGAGGTCGAGGCCACGTCAGGGGCCGAGGCAGGGGCAGTACACAACCTACTTCTCAGACAGCAGCTCAAGTTGCGGAGCCCCAGATTGAGATTGATGAGGGGGCTCCAGCTCATACCGTTCTAGATGGACCAGCTCAGGTCCTAGAGGGGTTCATTGCTACCCCAATACTTCAGGATGCTTTGGTTCGATTAGTGCGCTTTATGGAGAGTGTAGCCCAGACTGGCACACTCCTTGTTGCAGCAACCGCATCTCAGGATATAGGAGGGGTCCAGACTCCTGCTACCCACACTCCTGATCAGACTACTCCTCAAATCCAGACCCTAGCAGCCAACCCAGTTGGGGTAGTTCAGATAGTTGTTGTAGCCCCGATCGCTGAGGGGGAAGCTATGACTTCCGATGCTTTGCAGAGACTGGACATGTTCATCAAGCTATTTCCACTCCATTTCAGTGGTACACCTTTTGATGACCCACATGATGATATTGACCGTTGTTATGAAGTAATGCAGAATATGGGGATAAGTTGAAAGCAACGGGGTTGGTTTATATGAGTTGTGAAGTTTAACATTGTGGATTATCAGACATTGTGACCTATTACTTCGTGCCAAGTAGGGAAGTCCACTGTCAAGGAATAGATTGCGGGATCATGTGTTATATCGATGTTGGCCCAGAATGTATAAGGCCTAAGATTTTACAAGAGATAAAGTTGGGACTTTCGGTAGGTCTACCTCTTTAATAACCATATACCTCAATAACAAAGGATTCATAAAAAAAACTTTAAATCTACAGAAGGTCTACTCAGCGTGGAAGTCACGATGACGGATTTTGGGGGCTTCTTAGGGAGTACAGTGGTTGACGAGCTTCTAGATTATATGATTCGTGCCAAGATTTATATGTATAGAGCTCTACTTTTGTGATTATTCTGCATAAATGATGATGAGAGTTACCCCGAAGAATAACGAGGAGTATACGAATAAAGGGCGTAGCAAAGCACTGTTGAGATAACATAGTAAAAGAAGAAATTGGCAACCAGTGTTTGTTGCAAGCCTAAGAAGAGGACGACCAGCCATTGCAACAACAACTACTTGGATCAGTTCTCCCAAATGCTATTGATAGAATTTGTTTCTCAGACTCATTAAAGGATTCTATTATAATTGTAAAATTTTGTACGACGCAGGGCAGATTGATACTTTATTTCGGCTAGTGATAGAAATTGTCCTAGACTTGGGAGAGTCATATTTCATCAGAGCACTTAGGCTACGTGCCCCATTGCAGTTACAACTCAACTTACATGTCCAGCTAGGGGAATGGGGGTCGGAATGTCGAAGGTGGAGGTCGGACTCCTAGAGGTGGAGACTCAACCTATTGATATACTTTCTTTGGTATGGATGAGGTTGCTATATCAGATAGTATCATTACAATTAAAAATTTTAGTTATTATAAAGTGGAAATTTCCTTAAACTGATTCGGTTATGAGTATATAAGAAAGTTCTCCTAATATGCTCCACTCATGGGTGAGCTTCGTAAACCTGGAATCTACTTATGTGAATACTTGTATTGGGGGAAATTTGTAACGACCCGGCCGGTCGTCCCATGAGATTTACCTCGTTTCCCCCATTTCTCTAATTGTTATATATTGCTAGCTTGTTTTGTTGTATTGGGTCAATTGGTTTGGGTCCGGAGTGGTTATGGTGAGAATTTAGGCATTCAGCCTTTTAAAGTAGCCTAATAGTTGAGAAATTCAACTGATATTGGTGAACGACCTCGGAATGCGGATTGTATGGATCGTATAGCTTCGCTAGGTTATTTGGGACTTAGGAGTGTGTTCCAAATGAAGTTTTGATGTCCGGTGTAGAATTAGGCTTGAATTGGCGAAAGTTAGTTTTGGCGATTTCCGGTCGGCAGTAGAAAGTAGGCTATCGGGGTCGGAATGGAATTCTGGAAGTGGAAACATGTTCGTAATGTCATTTTTGATATATCTGCAAAATTTCAGGTCAACTAGAGGTGTTTTGGTTGGTTTCGGCGTAGTTGGCGAAGTTTGGAAGTTCCAAAGTTCATAGGCTTGAATTTGATGTAATTTAGGTGTTTTCGTGTTGTTTTTGGTGTTTTGAAGGCTAGAATAAGTTGGAATAATGCTATGGGGTGTGTTGGTATGTTTGGTTGGGGCCCGAGGGACTCGGTATTGATTTCGGATGTTTGGCGTGGTTTTTGGATTGGAAAATTGCAGCAATAGCTGATGCTGTGAAGTTCTGGTGTTGACCGCACCTGCGGTTGGGAAGCCACAGGTGCGATGTCGCAAGTGCGATGGGCATAGCGCAGGTGCGAAAAGGCTAGGTAGGGGATTTTTTCAGCAGGTGTAATGTTTTTGCCGCACCTGCGAAGCCGCAGGTGCGGACAAGTGGCCGAAGATGTGGAATTGGTCCGTTAAGTGAGATTCCATAGGTGCGCACCTGGGACCGCAAGTGCGGTTCCGAAGGTGCGACTAAATGTCCGCAGGTGCGGAAATGACTGGCAGAAACAGTATATAAAGGCCATCCGCGAAATTCTCTTATTTTCACCATTTTTGCATGCAGGAGGAGTTCTTTGAAGGCGATTTGGTGAAGGAAACTCGACATTATTCAGTAAAGGTAAGTTCTTTGGTTACTAACATCGTTCTTATGATATTTTATTCGGATTAGGCTTGAAAATTTAAGGATTTGAGTAGGAAAATGTTTGGAAGAAGGGGGTGGAGAATTGGAAATTCTTTTTAGGTTTTGGGTAGGCAATTGTGATCCGATTGTGATGATTTTGGTATGAGTAGAATCATGGGAGGACGAGGTTTCTAGTGATGTAAAATATTTTGAGTTCCGAGACGTGGACCCGAGGCTCGGTTTTGGCCGAATTTTGAGATTCTTGCATAATTTGATAGTTTTCGATTGGGTTGAGTTCCTTTGATATAGATTGATGATGTTAAACTGATTTTGGCTAGATTCGGAGCAATCGGGAGCCAATTTGAGAGGGCAAGAGCATTGCGGACTACTGTGCCAGTAGAGTTAAGTAATGGTTATAAATCTTGTCCTGAGGGTATGGAACCCCAGACTGCACATTTTCTCACTGATTTTAGAAAGGCGCACATGTCGGATGACGAGTATGTGGCGCGTACTGATTTTTGGATTGGACCAGGTCCTCTCCGCGGCAACTAATGAGTTGCATATTTACTCAAAACCTTATGTTAAATTTTTGTTCTAAAGATTTGTGAAATATTTGGGCTATAAGCCGTGTTTGGGGCCTCGTGCCGATCTATTTAGACTGTTATTTTCCTCACTATTTGTTGATCATTTCACTCAGCCTCATTGTGCATACTGTTTTTCGAAACTCAGACTTATTTACACTACATGAGCATAAAAATGATGTTTTGGGTCGAGTACCTGTTTTACTGATTCGCCTGAGGGGCCTTTTGAGTAGTTCTGTTGAGTGATATTAGCGTTTGGGCTGAAGGAGCCCTTCCGGAGTCTGTACACACCCCCAGTGAGCGCACCGAGTGCCGAGTGATGAGTTATTGGGAGGCGTGGGTGGCTGTGAGGTGCTGAGTGATTGGGAGGCATGCCCGAGGGGCTGATTATGATACATGTTTTTGCCCGAGGGGCTACTTATGATTTTACTACATTCGTTTGCACACCAAACCCTTCATTTTAAAGTTGTTAAAAGTGTGCATTCTTTAAAGGACTTTTTCTGAAGTTGATTTTAAGGCATGATGATTTCGTATATATATGTTTATACTATTGGAAAGTAAGGCTGTGTATAGTGTGACTTGATGGCATTGATTTTATGTGTTTCGTTGCTGCTTAGACTTGATTTATTTTAATTACTACTGAGTTGGCGTACTCACATTACTCCATGCACCTCTGTGTGTAGATATCGAGCAATAACCATTTTATTTCGCGCGGAGCCGGATAGCGGAATATAGAGGTAGTTGTTCAGCGTCCGCAGCATCTCTGTTTTCCCTTCTTGTTGTATTTAGCTTTTGTTCGAATGTTTTGTATTATAATAGTTTTTTTTGGCTTATTTCTCTAGATTCTCATGACACTTTGGCTCTGGGTTTTGGGGTCAGTGGTATTGTATAATATTGGCCTACTTTATTCAATAACTTCTGTATATTTTATGAAATGCTTGAAACTTGATTGGGATTTCCAAAAAGAAATTGTGAACATACGGTAGTCGGCTAGCCTAGTTCCACGATAGGCGCCATCACGGCCGGTTTAGGATTTGGGGTCGTGACAGTTTGGTATCAGAGCCCTAGGTTACATATGACTCAACGGTCATGAGTAGGTTTAGTAGATTCTTGCGGATCGGTACGGAGACGTCTGTACTTATCTTCGAGAGGCTGCCGAACTTTTGGTAAACATTTCTATTTTTCTTGAACTCCTTCATGCTGATCTTTTGATTCTTGAAATCTGAACTTACGTTGTTTCGTTCTCTGACATATGGTGTGGACATGCTATACCGGTCAGAGTGACCAGTCACCGGCTAGACCAGCGAGAGGTCGAGGACGTGCTAGAGGTAGGGTGCCAGCCCGCGCAGCAGCCGGGGCAGTACCTCAGGATCCCTTTATCGATCATGATTAAGTTCCCGCCAAGGGTGTCCCAGCGCGACAGACTTAGGAACCAACAGTTCCTATGGTTATTCCAAGTCTTCAGGAGACCCTATCTCAGATATTAACAGTATGCACCAGTTTTTCTCAAGCAGTCGCCATGTCTTCTACTGCCACCACAGCTCAGGCCGGGGGAGGTAATCAGACACCAGCTGTCCGGGCACCTGAACAGGCTACACAGGGTATTCAGGCACCGGGGGCAGCCCCAGCTCCGCCAGTTGCTCTAGTCCAGGATTATGTGGTCCCTGCTATGCCTGAGGACGAGCAACGCAGGTTGGAGAGATTCAGCAGACTTCAGCCTCCGACTTTCAGCGGTACAGAGAGCGAGGATGCCCAGGGATTTCTACATAGGTGCTAGTGGATACTGCGTACCGTGGGTCTTTTGAAGACCAGTGGGGTCTCATTTGTTACATTTCAGTTTGCGGGTGCTGCCTTTACCTGGTGGGAGTCAATCGAGAGGCGTAGACCGGTTGGTTCAGCACCTCTTACCTGGCATCAGTTTTCCACGATCCTTTTGGAGAAGTATGTTTCTTAGTCCTACAGAGAGGAGCAGCGCAGGCAGTTTGAGCAGCTGTGCCACGGAGAGTTATCAGTTACTCAGTACGAGATGAGATTTTCTGAGTTGGCTAGGCATGCTTCTGAGATTATCCCTACTGATAGGGAGAGGGTAAGGAGGTTTGTAGATGGTCTTTCTTATAGAGAGTATCGGGTGCTTCATTTGAGCCGGTTGTTGACATAGCTCGAGATATTGAGTTTGTTCGCCGCAAGGAGCGGGAGAAGAGAGGGGCCAAGAGTCCTCGTGGTTCGGGCAGTTCCAGTGGTGCTACCGTTAGGGGACAGTTTCAGCAGGGTAGGGGCCGTTCATTCAGGCCTCCTCAGTCAGGCCACCCAGAATATAGTGGTGCCTCCTCGGGGCAGGGTCCTAGTGGTTCTCAGTCAGGCCGTACTTCATTTGGTGCCCTCCCAGTTCAGAGTGCAGCTCGAGTACCTCTAGTTTAGGGTTGTTTTATGCAGGAGTCTTCCAGTGGCCGTACAGGTGTTGGGGGTTTCTATTAGTCCCTGCCTCCAGCTCCAGGGAGTTGTTTTGAGTGTGGAGAGTTCGGCACGGGTGGAGGCAGTGTCCCTGCCGTTCCGGTGGATCTTCTCAACAGAGGGGCCAGCCCTCGACTTTAGCACCAGTCACTTCACCACCCGCCCAGGCAGCCAGGGGTGGTGGTCAGTTAGCCAAAGGCCGTCCTAGAGGGGGAGGTCGAGCAGGGGGAGGTCAGGCTCGCATGTATGCATTTCTAGCCAGGCCGGACGCTATGTCCTCAGATGCTGTGAATCTAGGTATTGTCTCAGTCTGTTGTCGTGATGCCTTGGCTTTTTTTTACCCTGGTTCTACATATTCCTATGTTTCTTCATATGTCACCTTTTTTTATGTGTCGACTCCGGTGGGCGATACTGTTGTTGTGAACCGTGTGTATCAGTCATGCATGATATCTATTGGGGGTCAAGAGACCCGAGTGTACCTACTGTTACTCAGCATGGTCGATTTTGACGTGCTATTAGGCATGGATTGGTTATCTCCGTGCCATACTGTTTTTGATTGTCACGCTAAGACCGTGACCTTAGCTTTCCGGATATGTTTCCTGCAGACCTGCCAGGCATGCCACCGAAAAGGAATATATTGTTTTTTGTATTGATTTGGTGTCAGGAACTCAGCCTATTTTTATTCCACCTTATCGTATGGCAAGCGAAGCTAAAAGAGTTGAAGGAGTAGCTTCGGGAGCTCCCGGATAAGGGTTTCATTCGGCCTAGTGTGTCACCTTCGGGTGCACCAGTGTTGTTCGTAAAGAAGAAGGATGGGTCCATGCGTATGTGTACTGGTTATCGGCAGTTGAATAGGGTTACGATAAAGAACCGATATCCCTTGCCCCTCATTGATGATTTGTTTGACCAGCTTTAGGGAGCCAGAGTGTTTTCCAAGATTGATTTGAGATATCGGTATCATCAGTTGAGGATTCGGGATTCTGACATTTCGAAGACTGCATTCAGGACCAGATATGGTCATTATGAGTTCTTGGTTATGTCGTTTGGGCTAACCAATGCCCCAGTTGCGTTCATGCAATTGATGAACAACGTGTTTCAACCTTATCTTGATTCCGTCATCATTGTGTTCATTGATGACATCCTGGTTTATTCTCGTAACCAGGAAGAGCATGCTCAGCATTTGAGAGTTGTGTTACAGAGGTTGAGGGAGGAGAAGCTTTATGAGAAATTCTCCAACTGTGAGTTTAGGCTTGGTTCGGTAACTTTTTTGGGGAACGTGGTGTCTAGTGAGGGGATTCAGGCTGATCCAAGGAAGATAGTGGCGCCGCAGAATTGGTCCAGACCGTCCTCAGCTACGGAGATTAGGAGTTTCCTTCGTTTGGCGGGTTATTACCGTCGATTCGTGGAAGGATTCTCTTCTATTGCTTCGAGTTTGACCAGATTGACCCAGAAGGGTGCTCCATTCAGATGGTCTAATGAGTGTGAGGAGAGCTTTCAGAAGCTCAAGTTAGCATTGAGTACAACTCCAATACTAGTTTTGCCTGTTGGTTCAGGTTCTTAAACAGTTTATTGTGATGCTTCTAGAGTTGGCTTGGGATCGGTATTAATGCAGGACGCTAGGGTGATTGCCTACGCGTCCAGACAGTTAAAGGTACACGAAAAGAATTATCGAGTGCATGATCTTGAGTTAGATGCCATTGTTCATGCCTTGAAGATTTGGTGGCATTATTTGTATGGAGTGCAGTGTGAGATTTTCACTGATCATCGTAGTTTGCAGTATCTACTGAGGCAGAAGGACTTGAATTTGCATCAGAGGAGATGGTTAGAGCTCCTCAAGGATTATGACCTCACTATCTTATATTATTCGGGGAAGGCCAATGTAGTGGCCGATGCCTTGAGTCGCAGAGCAGAGAGTTTGGGGAGTTTAGCCTACCTTCCAGTAGCTGAGCGGCCATTAGCCCTTGATGTTCAGGACTTAGCAGGTCAGTTGGTAAGATTGGATCTATTAGAGCCCCCGAGGGTGTTGGCTTGTGTAGCCTCCATGTCTTCTCTCTACGATCATATTAGAGCATGCCAGTATGATGATCCACATTTTCTTGTTCTCAGGACAGGGTCCATCGCGGTGATGCTAGGGATGTGGTTATTGGTGATGATGGGGTCATGAGGATGTAGGGCCGGATTTATGTGCCCAATGTAGATGGGCTTCGAGATTTGATTCTAGCAGAGGCTCATAGTTTGCGGTATTCCATCCATCCGGGTGCCGTGAAGATGTATCAGGATTTAAGGCAGCATTATTGGTGGAGGAGGATGAAGAAGGATATTGTGGAGTTTGTGGCTCGGTGTCTCAACTGTCAGCGGGTCAAGTGCGAGCACCAAAGACCAGGTATGCTTTAGAGGTTTGATATTCCGGAGTGGAAGTGGGAGCGGATCACCATGGACTTCGTAGTTGGACTCCTACAGACTTTGAGGAGGTTTGATGCAATATGGGTTATTGTGGACCGGCTGACCAAGTCCGCGCACTTCATTCCTATTGGTACTACTTATTCTTCAAAGAGGTTAGTTGAGATTTATATCAGGGAGATTGTCAGATTGCATAGGGTTCCAGTTTCTATCATTTCCGACAGAGGCACGCAGTTCACATCTCTGTTTTGGAGAGCCGTGCAGAGAGAGTTGGGTACTCAGGGTTGAGTCGAGCACAGCATTTCATCCTCAAACCGACGGGCAGTCGGAACGCACCATTCGAATTTTGGAGGATATGTTGCGTGCTTGTGTGATTGACTTTGGTGGTTCATGGGACCATTTTCTGCATAGCAGATTTTGCATATAATAACAGCTATCAATCGAGTATTCAGATGGCTCCGTATTAGGCTTTATATGGTAGGAGGTGCAGATCTCCGGTTAGTTGGTTTGAGTCGGGCGAGGCTAGGCTATTGGGAACAGACTTGGTTCAGGATGCTTTGAGTTTGGCAAAGTTGATTCAGGAGAGGCTTCGCACGGCGCGGTCTAGGTAGAAGAGTTATGCGGACCGGAAGGTCCGAGATATGTCTTTCATGGTTGGGGATAAGGTGTTGCTGAAGGTGTCATCCATGAAGGGTGTTTTGAGACTCAGGAAGAGACGGAAGCTGAGTCCCAGGTTCATTGGGCCATTTGAGGTGCTTCAAAGGGTTGGGGAGGTGCCTTGTAGGCTTTCTATGCCTCCTAGTTTATCGAGTATTCATCCAATATTCCATGTTTTGATGCTCCGGAAGTATGTTGGTGACCCTTCCCATGTTTTGGACTTCAGCACGGTTCAGCTCGAGGGTGATATGTCATATGAGGTAGTGCCAGTAGCTATTTTGGGTCGACAGGTCAGGAAGCTGAGGTCTAAGGATATAGTTTCAGTGAAGGTTCAGTGGAGAGGGCAGGTGGTGGAGGATGCCAGCTAGAAGACCGAGCGGGATATGCGGGACAGATATCCCCACTTATTCGAGACTCCAGGTATGTTTCTAGACGCGTTCGAGGATGAACGTTTGTTTAAGAGGGGGAGGATGTAACGACCCGACCAGTCGTCCCATGAGATTTACCTCATTTCCCCCATTTCTGCATTTGTTAGATATTGCTAGCATGTTTTTGTTGTGTTGGGTCAGTTTGTTTGGGTCCGGAGTGGTTATGGTGAGAATTTATACATTTAGACTTTAAAATTAGCCTAATAGTTGGGAAATTCAACTGAGAGTTGACCTATTGGTGAACGACCTTGCAATGCATATTTTATGGCTCAGATAGCTTTGTTAGGTGATTTGAGACTTAGGAGTGTGTTCGGAATGAAGTTTTGATGTCCGGTGTAGAATTAGGCTTGAATTGGCAAAAGTTAGTTTTTGGCGATTTTCGGTTGGCAGTGGATAGTAGGCTATTGGGGTCGGAATGGAATTCTGGAAGTGGGAACAGGTTCGTAATGTCATTTTGGATATGTTTGCAAAACTTCAGGTCAATCAGAGGTGTTTTGGTTGGTTTCGGCGTAGTTGACGAAGTTTGGAAGTTTCAAAGTTCATAGACTTGAATTTGATGTAATTTTGGTGTTTTCGTGTTGTTTTTGGTGTTTCGAATGCTCGACTAAGTTGGAATAATTCTATGAGGTGTGTTGATATGTTTTGTTGTGGCCCGAGGGACTCGGGATTGATTTCGGATAGTTGTCGGGGTTTTTGGACTTGGAAAATTGCAGCAATAGCTGCTGGTGTGAAGCTATGGTGTTGACCGCACCTGCGGTTGGGAAGCCGCAGGTGCAATGGGCAGAGCGCAAGTGCAAAAAGGCTAGGCAGGGGATTTTTTCCGCAGGTGCGAAGTTTTTGCCGCACCTACGAAGCCGCAGGTGCGGAGAAGTAGCCGCATGTGCGGAATTGGTCCGTTAAGTGAGATTCCGCAGGTGCGCACCTGGGACCGTAGGTGCAGTTCCACAGGTGCGACTAAATGTCCGCAGGTCCGAAAATTACTGGTAGAAAGAGTATATAATGGCCCTCCGCAAAAATTCTCTTATTTTCACCATTTTCGCATGCGGGAGGAGTTTATTGAAGGCGATTTGGAGAAGGAAAGTCGAGATTCTTCAGTTAAGGTAAGTTCTTTTGTTACTAACATCCTTCCAATGTTATTTTGTTCGGATTAGGCTTGAAAATTTAAGGATTTGAGTAGGAAAAGGTTGGGAAGAAGGGGGTGGAGAATTGGATATTCTTTTAGGTTTTGGGTAGGCAATTGTGATCCGATTGTGATGATTTTGGTATGAGTAGAATCGTGGGAGGACGAGGTTTCTAGTGATGTGAAAAATTTCGAGTTCCGAGACGTGAGCCCGGGGCTTGGGTTTTGCCGAATTTCGAGATTCTTGCATAGCTTGATAGTTTTCGATTGGGTTCAGTTCCTTTGATACATATTGATGATATTAAACTGGTTTTGGCTAGTTTCAGAGCAATCGGGAGCCAATTTGAGGGGCAAGAGCATTTCGGACTAGTGTTGTGGCCCGGTAGAGGTAAGTAATGGTTATAAATCTTGTCCTGAGTGTATGGAACCCCATACTGCACATTTTCTCATTGATTTAAGAAACGCGCACATGTCGGATGACGAGTATGTTGCGCGTACTGATTTTTGGATTGGACTAGGTCCTCTCCGCGGCACCTAATGAGTTGCATATTTACTCAAAACCTTATGTTAAATATTTGTTCTAAAGATTTGTGAAATATTTGGGCTATAAGCCGTGTTTGAGGCCTCGTGCCGATCTGTTTAGACCCCTTGGGGGATTTTTACTGCGGTTTTGCTCACTATTTGTTGATGATTTCACTCAGCCTCATTGTGCATACTATTTTTCGAAACTCAGCCAGATTTACACTACTTGAGCATAAAAATGATGTTTTGGGTCGATACACTGTTTTACTGATTTTCCCGAGGGGCCTTTTGAGTGGTTCTGCTTAGTGATATTAGCGTTTGGGCTGAAGGAGCCCCTCCGGAGTATTTACATACCCCCGGTGAGCGCACCGAGTGTCAAGTGACAAGTGATTGGGAGGCATGAGTGACTGTGAGGTGCTGAGTGATTGTGAGGAATGCCCGAGGGGCTGATTAGGATACATGTTTTTGCCCGAGGGGCTACTTATCATTTTACTACATTCATTTCCATACCAAATCCTTCATTTTAAAGTTGTTTAAAATGTGCGTTCTTTAAAGGACTTTTTCTATAGTTGATTTTAAGGCATGATGATTTCGTATATCTATGTTTATACTAGTGGAAAGTAAGGCTGTGTATTCTGTGACTTGATGGGATTGATTTTATGTGTTTCCTTGCTGCTTAGACTTGATTTATTTTCATTACTACTGAGTTGGCGTACTCACATTACTCCTTGCACCTCTGTGTGCAGATTCAAGAGCAGATATCGAGCATTAGCCCTTTTATTTCGCGCGGAGCCGGATTGCGGGATATAGAAGTAGTTGTTCAGTGTTCGCAGCATCTCTGTTTTCCTTTCTTGTTGTATTTAGTTTTTTGTTCGAATGTTTTGTATTATAATAGTTTATAGTGGCTTATTTCTCTAGATGCTCATGACATGTTGGCTCCGGGTTTTGGGGTCAGCGGTACTGTATAATATTGGCCTACTTTATTGAGTAATTTCTGTATATTTTATGAAATGCTTGAAACATGATTAGGATTTTCAAAAAGAAATTGCGAACATGCGGTAGTCGGCTAGCTATCACGACCGGTTTAGGATGTGGAGTCGTGACAAAAATCTATGGAGATAGATATGTCTATCAGTACCTGTTGTAATTTTGTTTAATGGAAAATATTTAGAAGAATAAAATGAAATGTTTCGATTGGCACGATGTGCATATTACTTGTGATTCAGAACTGAGGGCGAGACCCTCGCATTTTCATATGATTTGGTATGTTTCGATCGGGCTACGAGCCGCGGTATAAGTTAAATAAGGACGAGGTCCTTGTGATGAAATTCTTGTGCTTAAATTCTCTCTTGTGGAAAAAATAAAATTTGCACCATAGTACTAAAAAAAATCCCAAAACAGCTCTCGCTTTCTCCTCTATCTGGCCATTTTCTTAGGAATCTTGGCAGCCATGGCTGCTGCGATCTCTCCCCTGTAGTGGAATTCACTGTTGAAGAGGTTAATACATTCACCATTGAAGAAGGATTGCACCAAGCTGTAATACTCAAGTTTTCACATGGAAAACCTGACATTCAAGAGCTGCGACAAATCATACTAAAACAATTTAACGTTAAAGGCTACTGTAATGTCGGGCAACTAGAATTTCGACACATCTTGGTAAGATGTCGCTACTGGTTTTGTTAAGGCAAAGGGTGATGAATTCTTCTTTAGAACCTTTCCATGGACGATAGGTTTTAATCCACGTGAGGAAACATCGAAGGCAGTCGTTTGGATTTCGTTACCTGATTTGTCTACAAATATTTTTGCAAAAAAATTGTTAATGTCTATAGCTTCAGCAGTACGAAAGCCTTGTGCAGTTGACAAAGAGACTCAAGATCAAACACGGCCAAGTACGACAAAGGTTAAGGTCCTACTAGACCTACTGGACAAGCATCCTAAGAAAGTTAGGATTCATATAGTGGATAAAAACTCTGGGAAAATAGTAGAATATTACCAAGTGATAGTAAATGACAGCCTACCAAAATATCGTACATGTTGCAAGCATCAAAGACATGATGAAAGATCATGTCGATGGAGGATTAAAAAACATAACGAGGAGGCAGTTCCAGTGAATGAAAGTGAGGGTCTGGACACTATAGAGAAACTAGAAGGTGATGTTAGGGATTTTCTTAATGAAAAAAGAGGAAGACAGCTGGAAGTTGAAGTAGCTAAAAAACATGTGACTGAATAGCAGGTTTCACAAATAAGAGGAGGAAAACAAATGGTTAATGTGAACAATGAGAAAGTGAGGGATCGAGTAGATGAAGATATCATTGTAGGTGATATTTCAAAGGTCGATAAAGGTCGACCTAAACCTACAAGAGATGTTCCTGCTAAAACGGCCTTAGCGACGATTCTCAATGCAGTAAATCTAATTGTGCATGCTTATGACAATTTTCATTCTATTAAGGATACAACTCTTGCGTCAACTACTGCAGGTTTAATGGTGATTGTTGATCGAGCTGGTGCACCTTTGCAACTTGGGAAATTTAATGATGGTATTGCAGCTGATGATAGAAGAGTCTCTACAGGTACAAAGGTTGTCAATGTAGAGGCTGAAATTCCAACTCCTCAAGTTGAAAGCGAGCAGGGGACTCTGGCTCAACAGGTTGCTAAGCACCATAATTTAGGTGTTAAATTGACAGGGCAAAAGGGTGTATATAAGGAAGTTAACACTGGTAAATCAGTTGGTGAATGTAAGGGCAATAATAGAAACACAAAAGAGGGGGTTTGGAACGTGGTTTCAACAAGAAAATCACCTATGAAACAGGTGGTGTCACAAAGTCAAAATCAGGAAGTGTTCGACCAAATGCTTCAAATATTGTGACCATCTCAAATACATATGAGGTTCTTGTTGCTGCTGGGGAGCCTGAAGTTGATGCAACAGTTTTAAATGGTAATGTGATGCCCAGAGAATTAGTTACAATACCCAGCAATGAACGAGGAGGGCAATACATTGTTGATTTGGCTAAAAATTTAGATGTTCGAAGAAATGACTCTAAGAACAAATTGGGAACTGAACTAACGGGCAACCAAGCTCATAGTTCCAATGCACCTACGTTGCATTTTTCCAATCCTCACGTTGAACAAATCATTAAAGAGGCCCAGAATGCAATGATGCTAATTACTAATATGGTTAAACAACCATTGGTTACGCAGAACACTTCCATCTTTAAAGTACCATCGCACTCTTTGGAGTCTTGTGGAGAACATGGTGGAGATCATGGACAGTTGGTGTTGTCCATAGGAAACAACAATGAGGTTATTAAAGCAAATATGAGGGCAATGGCAATTAAACTTAAGCTATGGGCTGACCAACCAGAGTATGATGATGAAGAAAACTGGAGAGTTGATTTTGTGAAGGATTCTACTGATGAAGGTGAGAGGTGTAGTGGTGATGAGGAGATATTATTAGTAGGTTCACCATCCTTTCCAAAAATTGGAATATCTTCTAAGTTAGGATCAGGAACAAAGCTTAATGCTAAAGCTCCTGATTTTATTCCTAAGACTAGGCAGCAATATAAGACAACTGAACAATTTTGCAAGAATTTCCAGTTGCAAATCAGCCTGGGCAGCACAAGATATTATCGAGTAGTACAACTGCTAGTCTTCTAGTAATATGGACAGTAGCAGCAGCAGGTGAACGCAACAACTGAGCAGCAGTTGAATGCAACAAATCTTGGATCAAAGTCGACTAGGCAGCAACAATTTGCAAACAAGTGTGGAGCAAAGTCGACTGGGCAGCAACATATTTCTATGACCAATTCAGCTTCTATATGTGTGGCTGATCAATATGCAGTAAGAGTAGAAAATCATGGATAAGAGAAACGTAATGTAAACATTTCAGGAGAAGTAGTAACACTCACAACTGGTGGACAGCAGCAGCAGGATATAAGGCCACCAGCTATCACTTTAGAGGACAGAAAGTTGCCCGATGCTTTGGTAAGTTCCAAACCTCTAAACTCTCTAAATACAACTCAGGTAGATAGCACTGGATGTGTGAATAGAACCAAAAATAAAAGACAAGACATACAACAAAAACAAAACAAGGTAGCATTGATTAATAAAGAAGATGGAAATGCTTTGGTGTCTCAAGATTTGTTTCAATACATGCCAAATCCAGTGATATTGGGGAGAGAGATTTATGAAGAAGGTGAGAAAGATTCAATGATGCAATAGTGCAGAAGGGAAGGTGATTTATCACCAATGCAGAGAGGACAAAGCAAGAAGAGACACACAAGTAAGAAGAGTTGGGATGGCACGCTGAATGAGGAAATAAGTATTAGGCGACTTCCTATGAGATTTTCCAAGCAAAAACAAGCTGCTCCAACCACATCTACGAGATCCAATCGTTCAAAAAAGAAGTCATGAACTTTGAAGACATTTTGAAGAGATGGGATGAAGATGAAGAGGAATTACAAATTGAAGTAGTTGCAATCTTTGGCAAGAAGGGACAAGACTTTAACTATTACTACATTTTATTATATCACTATATTAGTATACTCATTTGTAATATCATCACAGAGTATGTTATAAACTCTGTGATGATCATCGAATATTTGGTACTTTCTAGTGCTTAGTTTTTACATGCATGCTAGTAAGAGAGGGCATTGTGAGGCGCAGAGGAGTGATTATATAGCCAAGGCCCAGAGGAAACACTACTAGTACTATTGTCTCCCATATTTTTACTATTCCTATGTGGTTCTTTTTTTCTTTTTTATTATTAATAAAACTAGCCCTAGGCTCTTGCCTAGTGGATTTTCTAAAAAAATAGGAGTCATGCCTGTTAGGGTTATTTGAAAATTTTTGTATAAAATTTATTGGTCCATAATTTACCAAATCTTTGTTATAATTATTGAGCTTTAATCTGCAAGGTAGGTGCCTGCCCATCTGGCGTTAAATGAAACACGTTAATTCAGGTAGATAATTATAAGTTCTCCATGCGTTGCATCTCGTTATCGGTATTGTGAACGTTTGAAAGGAGATTATTGATAACGTGAAGTTATTTGACGATTCTACAATTGATTATAAGCAACTATTAAGATCATATTGAACCAAAAGGGTGTTCCATTTAAATGGTCGGACGAGTCTGAGGCGAGCTTTCAAAATCTTAAGACAACTCTGACTTCAGCGCCGGTATTGGCGTTACCATCAGGTTCAGGATCTTTCACGATATATTGTGATGTTTCCCGTGTTAGGCTCGGAGCAGTATTGATGCAGGATGGCAGGGTAATAGCATATGTGTCTCGGCAGTTAAAGATTTATGAGAAGAATTATCCTGTTCATGACTTATAGTTGGCAGCTATTGTTCATGCATTGAAAATATGAGGGAACTATGTTATGTCATGCCATGTGAGGTTTACACGGATCATCATAGCCTTCAGTACTTGTTCAAGAAAAAGGATCTTAATTTGAGACGGATGAGATGGTTAGAGTTATTGAAAGATTATTACGTCACTATATTGTATCATCCGGGAAAGGCCAATGTGGTGGTCGATGCATTGAGTAGAAAAGCAGTAAGTATGGGAAACCTTGCATGTATTCTAGTTAGTGAGAGACTGTTAGCTTTAGATATTCAGACTTTGGCCAATCAGTTTGAGAGGTTGGATATTTCACCCAGCCATGTTCTAGCTTGTACAGTTGCTCGGTCTTCCTTATTTCGGTAGGATGATGACCCACACTTGATGGTCCTTAGGGACACAGTTCAGAACGGTGGTGGTGCCAAGAAGGTTACAGTTGGAGATGATGGTGGTTTGAGGATGCAGGGTCGTATATGTGTGCCTAATGTTAATGGCCTTCATGAGATGATTCTTGAAGAACCTCACAGTTCTAAGTATTCTATTCACCCGGGTGCTGACAAGATGTACCAGGACCTGCGACAGCACTATTGGTGGGGAAGAATGAAAAAGGATATTGTTGCTAATGTGTCTCATTGTTTAAATTTCCAACAGATGAAATATGAGCATCAAAGACCCGGTGGTTTATTTCGGCAGATAGAGATTCCTGAGTGAAAGTGGAAGCGTATCACTATGGACTTCGTTGTTGGACTCCCACGGACTCAGAGAAAGTTCAACGCTGTTTTGGTTATTGTGGATAGGCTGACTAAATTAGCACATTTCATTTCAGTGGCAACTACTTACACTTCAGAGCGGTTGGAAGAGATGTATATTCGAGAGATTGTTCACCTTCACGGTGTGCCCGTATCTATCATTTATGGTATGCAGTTTACCTCGCACTTTTGGAGGGCAGTTCAGCGAGAGTTGGGTACCCGAGTTGAGATGAGCACAACATTTCATACTCAGACGGACGGGCAGTCCAAGCGTACTAATCAGATGTTAGAAGATATGCTCCGCACTTGTGTAATTAACTTTGGAGGTTCTTGGGATCAGTTCTTGCTGTTAGCGGAGTTTGCCTACAATAATAGTTATCAGTCGAGCATTCAGATGGCTCCCTATGAGGCATTATATGGTAGACGGTGTAGATGGCCAGTTGGGTGGTTTGAGCCGGGAGAGGCTCGGTTATTGGGTAGTGACTTAGTTCAAGAGGCCTTAGATAAGGTCAAGATTATATAGGATTGACTTCGTGCAGCTCAGTCTAGAAAAAAGAGTTACGCCGATCATAATGTTCGTGATGTGGCATTCATTGTTGGAGAGAGAGTATTACTTCGAGTATCACCCATGAAGGGTGTCATGAGATTGGGAAGAAGGGCAAGTTGATCCCTAGGTATATCGGGCCATTTGAGATTCTAGATAGAGTTGGGGAGGTAGCTTACAGACTTGCGTTGCCTCCAGGGTTATCCTCAGTTCATCCGGTATTTCATGTATCTATGCTCCGGAAATATCATGGTGACCCATCCCACGTGTTAGATTTCAGCTCTGTCCAATTGGACAAAGATTTGACTTATGAGGAAGAGCCGGTAGCCATTCTAGACCAGCATGTTCATCAGTTGAGATCAAGGAGTTACCCTTCAGTTCGATTACAGTGGAGGGGTCAGCCTCTTGAGGCAGCTACTTGGGAGTTCGAGTCGGACATGCAGAGTAGATATCCCCACTTGTTTTCCAGTTCAGGTAATTTTCTATGTCCGTTCGAGGACGAACGTTTGTTTTAGAGGTGGATATTGTGATGATCCAAGGGGTCATTTTATGAATTAAGACTCCGTTCTAGGAATTTTAATTACCTTGATTTTCATCCGTAGTCCGGGCGTGAAACATAAAAGCTTTTATGTGAAAATATGGGAAATAGTAATTTCTAGAGTTAAAATTTAATAATAGTTGACTTTGGTCAACCTTTTGAGTAAATGGACCCGAATCTGTGTTCCAACGATCCCGGGAGGTCCTCATTAAAATATGGGACTTAGGAGTATGCCCGAAATTGAATTCCGAGGTCCGAAGCCTTAGAAATCAATTTCCAAAGAAATTGTTTTGCTGAATAATTAATGAAATATAGAAAAGAGTTAATATTTGAAACCATTGGTACCGGGCCCGTGTTTTGGTTTCGGAGCCTGTTACAGATTTGTTATAGTATTTAAATGCTATATGAGAAATTTGGTGAGAATCGGATTTTATTGACGTGATTCGAACGTCTGGTTGAGAAATAGTGAACTTTAAGTGTTCTTGAGAAAAATGATGAGTTTTGAGTTTTAATTCATAGTTTTACCTGTTATTTTCATGATTTGATCGCAGGAGCAAGTTTGTATGATGTTTTTAGACTTGCGTGCATGTTTTGTTTAGAGCTCCGAGGGCTCGGGTGAGTTTCGGATAGGCCACATGATGTTTTAAACTCATAAATGACTTGTTAGTACTTTGGGATGCGGCCCCGAGGGTCTCGGGATTGATTTCTGATGATTTCGGGAGGTTGGAAGTTGGGAATATTACATCAAAGGGCTGCTAGTGCAGGCCTTGTGGTATGGATACACCTATGGATGGGGAGTCGCAGGTGCGAAGGCGCAAGTGCGGAAAGCCTTGCGCATATGCGAAAAAGAGGAACTTGGCTTGGGAGCGCAGGTGCGGAAGTTGGGCCGCACCTTCGGGCCCCCAGGTGCGTGATGAGGACTGCAGATGCGGAATTTTTGCTTAAGTGAGATTCCGCACCTGCGAGGGATTTTCCGCAGGTGTGGGGTTTTGGTCGCAGGTGCGATATAGCTGGGCAGAACCTATATAAGGTTGCCTTCGCGAAATTCTCTCATTTGCTTCACCATTTTTGATAGATTTTGGAGCTTTGAGAAGGGATTTCAAGGGGGAATTAAGTGTATTCAGTGAGGCAAGCTACATGGACTTTGTATCTTGTATTTATGGCAATTATCCCATTGTTTAATCATGTTTTAGTGGTGGAATTGGAAGATTAAGGGCTTGAAACTTAAGCATTTAAATTGGGGAATTGAGGGGCCATTTGGGGTCTAATTTTGATGTATTTGGTATGCATTAACTAGTGAGAGCGCAAGGATTCTAGTTTTATGATTTTTATCGGAATCTAAGTCGTGGGCCCGAGGGTTAGCTTTTGCCTATTTCGGGATTTATGATGTAAATTGGATATTTTCAAGTGGGATTTGTCCCTTTAGCGTATTTTGATGATATGAATCTGTTCTGAATAGATTCGGAGCGCGTTGAGGCCGAGTCGAGAAGAAAAGGCATCGCGGTGTAGTTTTCTTCCGATTTGAGGTAAGTAACGAACGTAAATCTTGACCTGAGGGTATGAATCCCCGTTATTTCATATTGTTTTGATAAATAAGGTGACGCGCATGATGGGTGACGAGCGTGTGGGCGTGCACCGGTAGTGATTGTGACTTGGCACATCCCATAGCGACTATTAAGCCGCGTAATTGATTTGAAATCACGTGATACTCCATATTCTAGAGATTTACACTATATTCGGGTTGTATGCCATGTTTGGGGCCTAGTGCCGACCTGTTTGGACCCTCCGGTGTATTTTACTACTATTTCTCACACTGTTTTTGATAGAAAATATGATCTCAATCATGATTTATACTTGTTCATTTTCATTTTTGTTTAGCACCCTCTTTTCAAACAAATGAGAAATGTTTTGGGCTAGGTCCCTGTGATTATGGTGAGATGCCCGAGTGGCTTGTGAGGGTGATGACTGAGTGAGGCCGTGAGCCGTATTTGTGAGGATAGTGATGGATCGTGTTGCACGAGGTAACGTTATATACGTATATACATATATATTGGGTCGGGCTGCACGCCCCAACGTCATATATATTGGTTCGGGTTGCACGCCGCAGCGTTATATATATTGGATCGGGCTGCACGTCGAAACGTTATACATATTGGATCGGGCTACACGCCGCAGCGATATAGCGCTTGGGCTGAAGGAGCCCTCCAGAGTCTGTACACCTCCAGTGAGCGCAGTCGACCGGATCGGGCTGCGACGCAGCGTAATATATATATATATATATATATATATATGTATATATGGATCTGGTTGCACGCCACAACGGTTATTATATGGCATTTATTGAGCGTGAGTGTTGAGTGACGAGAGATGAGTCCCGAGTGACTGAGAGGCTTGCTCGAAAGGCTTTATATTGTGAGTGACACTGTGCCCGAGGGGCTTATTTGCTATGAAACTACTGTTTTCACTCTTCCTTACATTTTTGCCTCTAAACGATAAATGTTGAACCAATGTATTATATGAAATTTGGAAAGGGAAAACTGGATTTTTTTTTAGACTTTCGGGACGTAGATCCCTTACTTGATTTTTTGTTTTTCCACTGATGTTTATTATATGAATTTTCATGATTATAAAAGCTCGTAACTTCACTCATGTCCTTATTTATATTTGTTACTTACTGAGTTTGTGTACTCACGTTACTCCCTGCACCTTGTGTGCAGATCCAGGTGCCCGGATCGAGTGAACTCGGTTGTTCATCAGTGGAGCTATGTTGCAGATTTTGAGGTGGCTGCATGGTGTTCTGATCACACCCAACTCTAGTCCTAAAAAGGATAAGCAGTCGCTGTAAGTATAATCCGATCTAAAAGTCCAGAGTTGAATCCCACAGAGAACTAAGGTTTCGCTATAACTGTTCAGTATCATTAAGAAGACAAGCTCGAACAATTCCTAAGTTATTAATTTTAAGATTTTTATATCTAACTAATTGACTAACAAACTAAAGCAGTAAATTAACAACTAAAGATAGTTAGGGTTAGAGACTAAATTAAGAAGTTCTAGAGTTATGATTTCCCCAATTGTCGGAGTCCATCTCGCCATGTTCCCTAAAATTTTGCCTATGTATTGTCCACTAATCGGGAGCACTTTATATGTCGTAATTCTCTCTGAAGTAACTACAACAATTTACTAGACATATTCTCTCGAACTATGCTAGTTGGCTTTATCTAACAACTCATTATGACCACGTCAAGGCTTTATTATTTCTAAACCTACATTTAAACCCGCTGTATTGATTTCTCACATACGTTAGGAGTGACGTTGTTCAAAAACCACCTAATTATGTATCCTTTCTCAAGCAACACATAATAAATAGGCACAGTCAATCGATGGCCATTCAATCAACAACAATAAACACGTAGTTGAACAAGTAGAGAAATCGAACGGCTCAATTATATAAAAACATAACAAGAATTTATCCTACAAAAGGTTCCATCAAACCCCAAGATTAGGAGTTTAGGTCCTCATACTCATAGTAATAAAATCCTAAGTAAATTGCATAATTAAATTACAGAGTAGAAAATAAGGGATGTAAAAATCAATGTTTTGAGCTTTCGAGTAGTGTTCCACAATCTCCTCTTGTCTCCAATGGAAAAGTCTGTCAAAGTTCTATTTTTGGGTCTATTTATATGTTTGGAATAAGCCCTAAACATGTAAGTGACTCCTAGTTACGCCGCAAAAGTATTTAATACTTGGAAATTCGGATCTGGACCCTGGCTTTAGGCTGGCCTCGCCAGGCTAAAGTCTGGTCTGGCGTGGCCTTAGGCTGGCCTCGCCAGGCTAAAGCCTGGTTTGGCCTGGCGTTTCCCTGGCTTCTCCTTTTCACCATTTTACGCTTGGAATTTGGAAAACGTAAAACATGAAAGTTTTAGCCCTTTGATTATCTTTCCAACCATATATTGTGGAGCCCAAATGGAGTTCTGAGCGAAAAGTTATGTGCATTTTACTAGACAGTACACAATATGCCTACTCGATTCTTCTTTCGTTCTTAACTATCAAATTTTGATCCCCGAACACGATCCCGACTTAATTCATTGGGATTTTACTTAGACTTCATGGCTCCAAATCACTTTAGTTCATTCCATAACATTTACATAGCTCGGAATCACTCCTACAAGGCATAAAACACACAATTAGTGCAAAATAATAGCGATTAAAGCTCAAACTCAATTAAAGTGCAGTAAATTATAGTGTAATAAGCGAATAAAATACGTAATTATATCCTATCATCACGTTCGCATCCCCACCCTTCTCCCTCTCATTTTGTTGCTAGTTATATTTTTCCTAGACTTGATGTATCAAGGAAACCGTGCCATATTCTTTGTTCTATTTAGTTGGTCATGACTGTTGACTCCGGGTTTGGGGATTTTGGTTAAGATATTTCCTTTGATTATCCACAGATTTTGAAATACTAAACGTGCAAGATATTTGATAGATTTTGTTGTTGTTTTAAATGGAAAGTTCTTTGTATTATGTCCAGTAAATTGGCTAGCCTAGTACCACGATAGGCGCCATCACGACCAATAAAGGATTTGGGGTCGTGACAATGACATTTCGCTAAGGGCCTTTGTCCTTTTAATATAGTATAGATAGAATTAACATCGTGTGCTTTTCGGACAGATAGATGTACAGAGGGTACTTATAAACAATTTAGTAACTAATAGGGGTAGTTTAGGCACTTTCTGGGTATTTGTGAATATCGGGAGAAATTCAAAAATAGCCAGATTTACAAGTGGTCATTCAAAAATAGCCACACTTTCAAAAGTAATCGAAATTTAGCCATTTTTCATGTAAAGATAAATATGAATGAAAACACTGTTCAAAATTCGGAAAATACTCCAGTATATTATACTGGAGTATATTATACTAGAGTTCCAGCATAATATAATGGAGTTCCAGCATAAGTATACTAGAACTCCAGCATAATATACTGGAGTTCCAGCAAAGTATACTAGTCCAGTATAATATGTTGGAAGTTCATACATAGGTGCTCGAATCTCCAGTATATTATGTCTCTAGCTATTTTTAAATGACTAGACCGAAAACTGGCTAGCCCGTGCTATTTTTACATGAAAACCACCTAATTACTACTCCCTCCGGTCCATAATAAGTGATCAATTTGCTTTTTATTTTGGTCCAAAAGAAGTGTCCATTTATATAATCAAGAAAAAAATCAATTTATTTTTCCAAAATTACCCTTATGTACGTATCCCTAAAAAGCCTTTTACTCATCGCATTAACTATGGTGCAACATTTAATTAACGGTAGTTTAGTCACACTGACTATTTTTGTCTATAATTTTTTATTTCCTTAATGTGTGTGCCCAAAGAAAATTGGTCACTTATTTTGTACTGAACTCTGGAGGGAGGAGGCTTTTTTGTTGGGTTAAACTAATTACTAGGCTTTTTTTTTTGGGTTAAACAACAAGGGAAGCTAATTAGCCAAATTCTATTGACTCGGGTCGGAGCCTCCCATCAATTTCCCCAAATCTTCCCTATTTGTTTTCTCTTTTTTAAATCAAATTCCACCATTAATAAATCACAAAAAATGGAACCAAAATATCAAGCAGAGCAGAATTTCCATTGCACTTTCGTTGTTCTAATAACTGGTGGAAGAGTCTTCGTACTTCTTAGAAGGTATGGCTTAGCTTTTGTTGAACAAATTACACTTTTTTTTCCTCAAAAAAAGTCAGATTTATAAGAGGTAATTCAAAAATAGCCACAATTTCAAAAGTAATCGAAATTTAGCCACTTTTTTATGTAAAGATAATTTTGAACGAAAACATTGTTAAAAATCAGAAAAATACTCCAGCATAAGTATACTGGAACTGCAGCATATTATATTGGAGTTCCAACATATTATAATGAAGTTACAGCATAAGTATACTGGAACTCCAGCATAATATACTGGAGTTCCATTATAATATACCGGTCCAGATATGCTGCAAGTTAATACACAGGTGCTCGAATCTCCAGTATATTATGCTGGAACTTTCTGCGTCTTGGAGTTTGAACATAATATGCTGGAAGTTCATACACAGGTGTACCGATCTCCAGTATATTATGCTGGAACTTTCCATGTTTTAGCAAAATAATAGTTATTTTTCAATAACATTGCAAACGCTGGCTATTTTTGAATGTCCAGTCCAAAAACTGGCTAGGCCGTGCTATTTTTACCTATTATATGGTATAGAAACCTGATTTTGGGTGAAGCCCTCATTGTTTTCCAAAAGGCACTAAACTTATATCTAGCTTCTACTTTTGTTGAACTTCAAAGTTCAAAAGTGGAACTTTGTTTGCACCTCCCCAAATTTGACTATCGATCTAAATACTGCATAGCCCACACCAGTATTGACTATCGATGAGCCCCTCGAGCTCAATAACTAGAGATATGTGCCATCGATATTCCAAGTATTTTGTGGGCAACGCCCACCACTAAGACTAATTGGTTTCTCCTTTGTTTGTATTTCCAACGGATATGGAACACAAGTCCGCTCCACACCTGTCACGATCTAAAATTCACTAATCGTGATAGAAACTAATCCAACCCACTTGGTAAATCAATTAATAACTATCCAATTCCAATAATATTTCATAAGACAATTAAATAAAAGAAATTATTTGAATCTTAGACATTTCCCAAGGACTGGTGGTACATATCATGAGCGTCTAAGATTTAGTATTTACAAAAGCTAAAATGAAATAAAGAACATCATTTGTTGGAAATATACATGAACAGATCTAAATATTCTAAGGTTACCATGAACAAGAGGCAGCTACCATCGGAACGCAGGTACGTCTTCAATTCCACCTCCCGTCGATCACTGCAACAACAACAGGCAACATCTGCATGCAAGGTGCAAAAGTGTAGTATGAGTACAACCGACCCCATGTACTCAATAAGTAACAAACTTAACCTTAGGTTGAAAGTAGTGACAAGCTGGAACAAAGGTCGAGTCCGACATCAACAGCCAACCACAGTTCATAACAACAGAGTGCACGTAATAAAAGAAGTATCTCAGAAATAAAATGCTCAGCTCATTCACCGTTCTAGAAAATAGGCATGTTTTTCAAGTATCTCAGTGAAAACCCCAAATATTTTACCGAAATTGCCAAAAATATGAGTAATCTTGAAAACTGTTATTTTCCCAAAAAATCCTTTCAACAATAAATAAGACATTTTATTTTCAGATAGCATGAGGAAAGCACATATAAATGCCTACATGTCAAGATACAATTAAAATCATAAATGTCACCAAAACCGGGTAGCAGAAGGAAATACATCTTTATGCATATATCTCAAGTACGCATGTCAAATGCAATGAATCTCAATGATGAACTCATGTACTCAACCTCTCAGATTACTTAATCTCACTGTCTCGCATTCTCTCTCACCATGCTCAATACCCAGAACACTCAATCACTCAGCATTGTACAATACTTGTTGCGATGTGTAGCCCGATCCACATATAACCAAAAGGCCCGTTGCGGCGTGCAACCCGATCCACATATATATAGCCATAATGCTCGTTGCGTCATGCAACCCGATCCATATATATAGCCATAAGGCTCGTTGCGGCATGCAACCCGATCCATATATATATATATATATATATATATATATATATATATATATATATATATATATATATATATATATATATATATATATATATATATATATATATATATATATATATATATATATATATATATATATATATATATATATATATATATATATATAATCAAATGCGCTCACTAGGAGTGTGTGCAGACTTCGGAGAGTCTCCTTCAGCCCAAGTGCTATCATAAATTAGTAAAACCCGCTGCGCCGTGTAACCCGATTCCATAAATATCACTCATACTCAGGCCCTCTGCCTCACTCAGTCATCAATCTCTCCGGTCTCTCTCTCACGGGCTCATAATGTCATGAAAGTAGCTCGAAAATGATGATATGATGTATCAAACAACAGATATTGCGATATGAGATGTATATGAATGCGTAGGACCGAGTATGTAATGTGATGAAAACACATAACTCAATAGCAGAAATGATCTCAGTGGGTCCCAATAGGGTAAGCATGTAGCCTAGACATGGTTTCTAACATGTTTCACAGCTCAATAGCTCAAGTATGTAGAAATTTCATGGTTACAGATAAGATTAGGTAACTACACAGTACCACAGGAATAAAGAAGTCACAATTCACATGGTGCACGCCCACACGCCCGTCACCTAGCATGTGCATCACCTCAACACCAATCACATAGCACGTAACTCGGGATTTCATACCCTCAGCAATAAGTTTTGAAATGTTACTTACCTCAAAGAAGCCAAATTCTAATACCGAGCAACCCAATAGATACTCCAAAAATATCATCTCGCGCGTACCGACCTCTGAACGGCTTAAAACTAGCCAAAAGCAACTCAAATACATAATATAATCCCAAAGGAAACAAACGCAATCGATAAAGGTCGAATCTTTAATTAAAAGCCCAAAGTCGGCCAAAAAGTCCAACCTGGGCTCGCACCTCGGAGCCCGACAGAAGTCAAAAAATCCGGCAACACATTCAGTTACGAGTCCAACCATACTAGTTTCACTCAATTCCGACTCCAAATCGATGTTCAAAACTCAAAAATTCACATTATGAAACTTTTGGCTAAAATCCCCAATTTCTCCTTAAAATTCATCAACCAATGCCAAAAATGAAGATAGATTCGTGAAATACGATCAAAACCAAGTGTAGAAGACTTACCCCAATCCTTGTGATGAAAATTGCTCCACAAATGGCCTTAGTACGAGTCCCATATCTCAAAATGTGATCAAAGAACCAAAACCTCGATTTTATAGATTTTGCCCAGCAAATTCTACATTGCGGAAAAGTGGCCGCATTTGCGACCTTCGCTTTTGTGGGAAAAAAACTCGCATTTGCTAGACAGGCCGCTTCTACAATTACTATTGTCGCATTTGCGGTCGTGCTTCTGCGCCTGAAGAACCGCTTCTGCAAAGCCTCCCAGCCAGCTCTCACCTTACTTCTGCGACTGCATTGCCGCTTTTGCGACCACTCCACTTGCGCAAATTCAACTGCAGGTGTGGAACACCAGCACCAATAGCTACCAACAACCAAATGAGAATGAGAAATGGTCTGAACCTCGTTCGAAAATCACCTGAGCCACTCGGCACCCTGTCTAAATATACCGACAAGTCCCATAATATTACACGGACCTACTCGAGACCTCAAATCATACCTAACAATATCGAAACAACAAATCGCACCTCAATTCGAACTTGAAGAACTTTGAACTTTTCAACTTCCAAAACTCATGCCGAAACATAGCAAATCGATCCGGAATGAACCCAAAATTTTCACACAAGTCCCAAATGAAATAACAAAGCTATTCCAATTCTCGGAACCACAATCCGGACCCGATATCCACAAAGTCAACTCTCGGTCAAACTTATCAACTTTCCAAAGCTTAAAATTTCCAATTTTTTCCAATTTGTGTCGAAACCTTCTAGGAAAATCCAAATGAAAATCCGGGCATATGCCCATGTCCAAAATCACCATCCGGACCTATCGGAACCATTGAAACTTCGTTCAAGGGTCAAATTCACAAAATGTCAAACTTGGTCAACTCTTCCAATTTAAAGCTTCCTAGTTGCGAATCGTTCTTCTAAATCAATTCCGAGTAACCTGAAAATAAAGTCCGATGATTCACACAAGTCATAATACATCATACGGAGCTACTCATGCCCTCAAACTACCAAGCAAAGTGAAAATGCTCAAAACGATCAGTCGAATCGTTACAACACCATCACTCCGCCATCTCCAAACTTGTCTGAAACATTGGCTCTTATTCCAGTTTGTTGGGCTAAACCAGCCCAGTGATTCACTTAACCTCTTATCATCTGTCCACTTTTTGCTAAACCCACGGGGCTTTCCAAAAAAACTTATACAATTGATAGTATTTTATTTAATTACTAATGTGGAGCTTTGTTCGTACCCTAACACAATTGATTGAGGTGTAATTGTTATTGTATAGAATATGTGAATGTACGGGAAAATGTTATGTGGTGTTCCCTGATTTATGCTTGGATAGTTGGATTAATCAGTCAGGTTCTAAAAATATCAAAATCTTAGGAGATTTTACTAGATTTCCATTGCAAATCTTCTATTTGCAGACTGCAGTACTGTGAGGAGGAGCTGAAAGAATGTAAATTTCCTTGATTAGATATTTAGAAGTAAGTATGAATAAATGCATCTTTTCCACGAGTCTTCTTTTTTTGCTAGATGCGGAGGCATAAGTAACTTTTTTAGTTCTATTTAAAGATCAAAATAGTAAGTTGAGGAGTAATGAAGACAAAGTAAATATATGTTAACTTTCCTGGCCTTGTTTGTGTTGGGAAAAATAATATTTCCTCCTAGAAATAATATCCACGGCAAATAATAATAACACAAGAGAGTAACAATGACACCAAATCCTTTAATAGGGTAAAATACAATACTCGAGCGGAGCAATATTACCACTATAATATTACAACTTAGTAGCGCCAAAAGACTACTACAACTTCGAAAGAAATAACACTCTATATTTTAAGCACCTCACTATAATATTACTCTCACTCACTATTTATCTCACAGACTACAGTCTGTGGATTACTCTCTCTAACTCTCTGTTGCTTCTCTGGATTTAGTGTCCTTGAAATGAGGCAGCATCGTCCCTATTTATAGTTGAATGAATGCTCTCCAAAACCAATCAAAATTGGTTATGTTGCCTAGTTGTAAATTTGCAATCTTGCAAATTGGTTAACAACTTGTTCCACCGCCCAAGTTACTTCCTGTAACTTGTTGTAACAAAATTGTGAGTTTGTTTATTTTCTTTAGCTTTTTTTTTTCTTTCTCTTTTATTTAGTGAGGCTGGCCCCACAAATCTCTCCCATAATTTTGATTTTTCTTCTTCATTCCAGGTATTGATCTCAATCTCTGAAAATTTTCAAATTTGAGAGGCTTTGTAAAGATATCCGCAGCTTGATCACGAGACTTCACATATTTGAGCTTGACTTCCTTCTTCGCAATGCATTCTCTAATGAAGTGATACCTTGTGTCTATATGCTTGTTTCGATCATGATATACTGGATTATTCGCGAGTGCCTGTGCGGATTTGTTGTCAATACAAATCTCCGTAGCCTTAATATGTGGTAAATTGAGCTCCTTCAATAATCTTCTCAACCAAATAGCATGACATGTACAAGATGTTGCTGCTATATATTCAGCTTCACAAGTCGAGAGACTAACAATTGATTATTTCTTTGAACTCCAAAAAATAACAAAATTAGCCAAGAAAAATACAAAACCAGTTGTACTTTTTCTATCATCAATATCTCCCGCTTAATCACTGTCACAATATCCCATAATGTAGAAATCATTAGAAGAAAAAAAAAATAACCCAAAGTCAATCGTACCTTTTAGGTAATGAAGAATTTTTCTAGTGACTTTCAAATGAGTGGAGGTAGGAGCTTCCATGAACCGGCTTACTACTCCAACTGCAAAGAGTATATTTGGCCTGGTACAAGTCAAGTACCTCAAACTTCCCACAAGACTTTTGAAAAATGTGGGATCCACTTTTTCTCCTTCATCAAATTTGGACAATTTTGTCCCTCTATTCATCGGTGTTTTCACGGGGTTGCAATCGAGCATGTTGAACTTCTTCAATATATCTTTTGTATAGTTTTCTTGAGAGATAAAAATTGCATCCTCCATCTGCTTCACTTCTAGGCCCAGATAGTATGACATGGGCCCTACGTTTGTCATCTCGAACTCACGGGACATATCTTTCTTAAAAGCTTTAAACAAACTTGGATTATTACCCGAGAAAATAAGATCATAAACATAAAGACAAACAAGTATGATATCTCGATTAGTATGAACTTTAAGGTAAAGAGAATATTCATGGAGACAACGAGTAAACCCATTGTCTTGAAAATACTTGTCAATGCAAATATTCCATGCCTGTGGGGCCTGCTTTAACCCATATAAAGCTTTGTTCAGTTTCAACTCTTTATCTTCATGGTTTTTGACCACGAAGCCCAATAGTTGTTTACCATAGATTTGTTCTTCAAGATAGCCATTCAAGAAGGCTGACTTGATATCTAGTTGATGGATCTTTCACTTCATTTGCGCTGCCAAAGAGATTAGCAAACGAATCATCTCCATGCTGGCAACATGTGCATAGACTTCTTCATACTCAATGCCTTGCCTTTGTTTGTAGCCTTTAGACACAAGTCGTGCCTTGTATTTCTCCACATCTCCATCAACATTCTTCTTTGTCTTATATACCCATTTCACTCCAATTGCTCGATGACCCTTGGGAAGAGTTATTAATTTCCAAGTGTTGTTCTTCTCTATTGACTTGATCTCCTCCTCCATGTCTTATCTCCACCTTTTCTTTGTAACAGCTTCATCAAAGTTCATTGGTTCACTATCAGCAAAGAGACAATATAAAAAATCAAAATTAGTAACTTCTTCTGTATCCTCATAGAGTTCTTCAATACTCCTTGTCATTTGCGGTTGTTCATTTGAATTTTCTTGAGAAGAAGGAGATACAACATTTGTTGGAGAAGGAGGTGGAGTTGTGTCATGTACAGGTTCTACGGTCTCTGGTTCTTCTTCATCACCGAAGTATGGAAGAAAATCATATGAAGTTTCTTCTTGAGCTTCCCAATTCCATGCCAATTCTTCATCAAATTCAACATCACGACTCACCACCACCTTGCTGCTACTTGGGTTGTATATCTTGTAGCCTTTTGAACTCATATCATATCCAACAAATACATGCTTGACACTTCGATCTTCAAGCTTCGCTCTCCCTTGATATGGAAAATGAGCATAGGCTATGCTCCCAAAGATTCTCAAATGCTTGACACTTGGCTTTCTTTCACTCCATGCTTCTTGAGGGGTTTGATTTCTAACATTTCTTGTTAGAGATCTGTTGTTCAAATAAATTGCACAAGAAACAGCTTCGGCCCAAAATTCCTTGGGCATACTTTTAGCTTTCAACACACATCTATCCATATTAAGAATCATTAGATTCTTTCTCTCTACAACTCCATTTTGTTGGGGTGAATAAGGTACCTTTAGAGGGCGAATAATTCCATGAGATTAACAAAATTCATTAAATTCTTTTGAAGTGAATTCGCCTCCTCTATCGGACCTTAAAGCTTTTATTTAACCGCCACTTTCTTTTTCTACTAGTACTTTGAAGTTTTTAAAAGCAGCAGATGTTTCAGATTTTTGGTTCAAGAAATAAACCCAAGTGTTTCTAATAAAGTCATCAATGAAGAGTAGAAAGTATTTACTTTACCAAAGGAAGATGGATTGGTTGTCCCACACACATCAGTGTGAACAAGCTGGAACGGTTTGGTTGATCTTGACATGGCCTCCTTTGGAAAAATCCTCCTTGCATGTAAGACAAGCTTCACACATTCGATTGGGATGGTTGATTGATGGTTTCCTTTGCACCATGTTGTTTTCTCCCATTGATTTGAGCGCGTCAAAATTCAAGTGCCCAAATCGCATGTGCCAACACCAAGATTCATCTTTCACATTAGCCTTCAAACACTTTGCATCAATTGTCTTAAAATTTAGAGAAAATAATCTATTTTTTGCCATATGCACCTTAGCAATTAGAATTCCACTTGAATCTCTAAGCCAAATATGCATATTTTTCATGTGGATGTCATATTCCTTTTCAAGAAGTTGGCCCAAACTCAAAATATTACTTTTTAATTTTGGGACATAATAAACATCTTGAATTAACTTGTGGTCACCATTTTTACAGGATATCAAAATCGTACCTATCCCTTCCATTTGAATCTTTGAGGTATCTCCAAAGGACACATTACTTCTCACTGTTTTATTGATCTCCACAAACTTCTCTTTACATCCACACATATGATTGCTTGCTCCATTGTCCAAATACCACGAGCTGCAATCATCCATGTTTTCTTCCTTGAGTGCCATCAACAACGTTGACTCAACTTCTTCTTTCTTGTCGCCAACAAGGTTAGCTTTTTCCTCAACATTCCTATGACATTCCCAAGAGTAATGGCCAAATTTATGACAATTATAACACTCAATTTTGGATTTGTCATACTTTGTCCATTATTTTCTTGGTAGTAGCCAGGTCTTCTTCCTCCTCTGTGTCCACAACCACGACCTCTGAATGTCTGGTGGATTTTAACTTCATCGTTGAAGATGTTACCGTTACTTCTTCCTCTTCCATGAACACCACGACCTCGTCCTCGTCCGTTCCCTCGATAGCTTTTTTCACCTCCATAATCCTGAAAGGATGCCTGAGTTTTAAGAAGTTGCTCCAATAGCACTTCTTGTCTCCTCTTGATCTTTTATTCATGGGCCTGTAAAGGATCCTCCAATAGTTCCACCATCATAGAGTCTAAATCTTTAGACTCCTCAATAGCACACACCACAAAATCAAATCTAGGTGTTAAAGTACGAAGGATCTTTTCTACCACACGGACACCTTCTATGTCCTCCCCGTATCTTCTTAATTGATTTACAATAACCTTCACTTTTGAACAATATTCCGAGATGCATTCGGATTCTTTCATTTTTAAAACATCAAAGTCAGCCCTTAGAGTTTGAAGTTTTACCTTCCTCACCTTGTCAACTCCTTGAAGAGAATTTTGTAAAATCTCCCAAGCTTCCTTTTAGGTGGTAGCATCTTCCACCTTTTCAAACATGGCATCATCGAAACATTGGTGGATGAGCGTAATGGCTTGTTGATCCTTCTTCCTTGTCTTTGCCAAGACATCTTTTTCATTTTGAGGCAGAGCTTCCTCATTATCGGGTTTTGCATACCCTTTGTCTACGATTTTACACACATCCTGGGAGCCAAGAATGGCTTTCATACTTAGACACCATTTTTCATAATTATCTTTAGTGAGATGGGGGTACTAAAAAGATAGCAGACAATTATTAGCCATGGCTCTGATACCACGTTGTTGGGAAAAAATAATATTTCCACGCCAGAAATAATATCTACGACAAATAATAATAATAATACAAGAGAGTAACAACGACACCAAATTTTTTAACAGGGTACAATACAATACCCGAGCGGAGTAATATTACCACTATAGTATTACAACTTAGTAGCGCCAAAAGACTACTACATCTTCTAAATAAACCCTCTTTATTTTAAACACCTCACTACAATATTACTCTCACTCACTATTTATCTCACAGACTACAATCTGTGGATTACTCTCTCTAACTCTCTGTTGCTTCTCTCGATTTGGTGTGCTTGAAATAAGGCAACATCGTCCCTATTTATAGCTGAATGAATACTCTCCAAAACCAATCAAAATTGGTTATGTTGCGTACTATCACGACCCCAAATCTACACTGGTCGTGATGGTGCCTATCGTGGTACTTGGCTAGCCAATTTACTGAACATAATACAAGGAACCCATTTAAATCAATAACGCATTTTATAAAACATCTTCCACGTTTAGTATTTCAGAATTTCAGATAATCAAGGAAAAACATTTGTATAATAACTTCCCCAAAACCCGGAGTCAACTGTCATGAGCATCTAACGAAACACAGAATCTGACATGGTCTTTCCTTAAGACAACAAGTCTCGAGAAAAAAGAAATGTAACTAGCAACAAAATGAGAAGGAGAAGGGTGGGGCTGCGAACGTAGTGCAACTATCTCACAGTCTCTGACAAGCTCCACTGAGAATAATCAAATCTCACTCAATCCGGGCACCTGGATCTACACACAAGGTGCAGGGGGTAACGTGAGTACAGCAACTCAATAAGTAAAAAATATAAAAAAGGACTTGAGTGCAGTGACGAGCTTTTATAATCATGAAAATTCATAAAATAAACATCAGCGGAAAACAATAAATCAAGTCAGGGATCTACGTCCCGAAAGTTTCATAAAACTCCAGTTTTCCCTTTCCAAATTTCATTTAAAACATTGGTTCAACACTTATCGTTTAGAGGAACGAATGTAAAGAAGAGTGAAAACAGTAGTTTCATAGCAATCAAGCCCCTCGGGCACAGTGTCACTCACAATATAAAGTGTCTCGGGCAAGCCTTTCAGTCACTCGTTACTCATCCCTCGTCAATCAGCACTCACGCTCAATAGGTGCCATATAATAACCGCTGCGACGTGCATCCCAATCCATAAATAGTCGAATGCGCTCACTGGGGGTGTACAGACTTTGGAGGGGCTCCTTCAGCCCAAGCCACTCGGGCAACTCATAACAATCACCGGGACTTAGCCCAAAATATCTTTCATTTGTTTGAAAACAGGAATAAACAATGAACAAGTATAAATCATGACTGAGATTATATTTTTCTTTCAAAACAGTGTGAGAATAGTAGTAAAACACCCCTGAGGGTTCAAACAGGTCGGCACAAGACCCCAAAATGGCGTACAGCCCAAAACATAGTAGAAATCTCTAAAATACAGAATATCATATGATTTCAAATCAAATACTCGACTTAGCAGTGGCTACGGAAAGGACCAAGTCACAATCCCTACCGGTGCACGCTCACACGCCTGTCACCTAGCATGTGCGTCATCTCATTTATCAAATCAATACGAAATACCGGGATTTCATACCCTCAGATCTAGATTTATAATCTTTACTTACCTAGAACCGGATGAAAAACTACTCTGTGATGCCTTTGCCCCTCGACTTGGACTCAACGCACTCCGAATCTATTCAAAACAGATTCATATCATCAAAATATGCTAAAGGACAAAGCCCACTCGAAAATATCCAATTTACATCAAAAATCACGAAATTGGCCAAACTCGACCCCTGGGCCCATGACTCAAATTCTGATAAAATTCACAAAACTAGAATCCTTACGCTCTCACGAGTCCATACATACCAAATACATCAAAATCCAACCACAAACGACCCCTCAATTCCTTAATTTAAGCCTCCAATTCTCAAGCCATAAAACCCCCAAATTTAGTCATATATTTCCATAAATTTCACCTCTAATCAGTCAAATAACACCATAGAATGAGTTTTAAGTCCAAAAATCTTACCTCCACGAAGTTCCCTTTTCAAAACTCTCCGAAAAAGCTTCAAACCCGAACAAAAATGGTGGGAAAAAAACTAAAATTCGCTAAGGCTTCTATTTTTATGTTTTGCCCAGCGATGACCGCATCTGCAGCTTATTTATCGCACCTGCGGACTCGCACCGGTGGTTCCAGGTGCGCATCTGTGAGATTTTATTAAAAGTCCAAATCCGCACCTGCGCTTCATCTACCGCACCTGCGACTTCGCAGGTGCGGCCAATTTTCCGCATTTGCGGTCCTTCTCCATCCCTTAGCCATTTTCGCACCTGCGATGCCCAATTCGCACCTGCGGCCACCCCTCCGCATCTACGGAAAAACCAGAAGGCTTCACACTAGCAGTTTCAAAATGCCAAAAACTATGTCGATAACCATCCGAACTGATCCCGAGGCCCTCGGGACCTCAACCAAAAGTACCAACAGGTCATATATGATCACCCGGAGTTAGTCGAACCCTAGGAACACCCAAAATAACACTGAAACATCAAATCAACCCATGACTGAAGCCTAAGGATTTTCAAACTTAGCAAAAATCACCAACGATGCCGAAACTACCCAAAACTCGTCTGAATGACCTGAAAATTTGCACACATATCCAAAATGATGCTACTAACTTGTTCCAACTTTCGGGATTCCATTCCAACCCTGATAGCTAATTTTTCACTACTGACCGGAAATTGCCAAAAACTCAATTTCGCCAATTCAAGCCTAATTCTACTCCAGACCTCTAACACACTCCTAAGTCCCAAATCACCTAACGAAGCTATCTGAGCCCTAAAATCCGCATTCCGAGGTCGTTTACCTAATAGTTAACTTCCGTTTGTCTTTTTCAACCATAAGGCCAACTTAAGAGACTAAGTGTCTCATTTCTCACCACGACCACTTCGGACCCGAACCAACCGATCCAACACATCATAAATAGGCTAAGCAACAAATGGCAAAGCATAAATAGGTAAAACGGGACTAATCTCACGGAACGATCGGCCGGGTCGTTGCACCTACTTGCAAATTGGTTAACAGTTTCTTCCACCGCACAAGTTACTTCTTGTAACTTGTTGTAACCAAATTGTGAGTTTGTTTATTTTCTTTAGCTTTTTTTTTTCTTTCTCTTTTATTTAGTGAGGCTGACCCCACAGTTTGTAGTTAAAGATTGGTTTCATGTTTGGATTTTGACTCCTTACAGTTGATCAATGTCAAATGGAGAAAAAAATTGGAGATTTTACATGAGTTATTGGATAGGGGATCATTGCAGTGGGCAGTGACGTACGCAGAACTTTTTGTAAGCAGTTCCATATTTAAATAAATGAACACATAAATAAATTATTATAATATTATACAAATAAAAAGCAAGTTAAATGCATTGATGTCATTTTAATGTTAAAAAAATAAAGACAAAATAGGTGAAAATATTTCAGAAAAGAAAAAAAAAAGGCTAAACAAATAGCTACATTTGTCTCCAATAAGCAAAACTGAATATGTTCATTTTCAGGCCAGGGCAGTATATTGCAGAGGGGTGACCGGTCCAACCATTTTTAAATTGAATTTTTAAAATAAACAAATAAGAAAATTATTCAATATAGAGGATCGAACCCATGACCTTATTGAAATAGGATTACAGTTTTAACCGTTACAGTTATTTTTTCGACTAAGCGGTGTCACGTGACACCGCCTTGGTAGTGGGACAAAAGAAAGAAGTTAAGCATAAGAGAATCACATAAAAAGGAGCAACATTGGCTGGTGACTGAATGTGTTGTTTGACTGCTAATTGGTCCTAATGTCCGCAGAGTCATTCTTCAAACTTCTAGTATTTTGGACGAGGTGACAATTTATTTCATGGTTGTTCCTGTAACATCACTAATTGACAATTTATTTCATGGTCGTGAACTCCAATTATGGAAGTGTTTGCTTATAAATAAGCAGGTGCAGACAGTGGCGAAACTAGAAATTTTTTCAAGGGTGTTCAAATTTAAAAGAAGTGAAATTTTTTTTCGATAAAGGGTGTTCAATATGTATTATCTACCTCTAAAACGTAATATTTTACCCAAGTACACAGTGCAATTTTTTGACGAAGGGTGGTCAGTTGACCATCCTTCTCACCATGTGGCTTCGCCACTGGGTGCAGATCTACCTTAACTCAAACGGTGTCACGTGATACCGATTCGTCGAAAATCATTAATAATTATTTGTATATAATTCAAATGAAAAAACAAAAAATCAGTCAAATCAAATAAAGTGACAACACTTGTAATGAATTTAACTGGTTAGAGACCGAAGAATTTTATCTGTGGCAGCGAGTTCAAACCTCGGTAGGCTCATTTTATGTTTTAATTAATACTTTTATGCCTCATCTAAAAAATAAAAACAACACGAAAGGGGTTTAAACCGTTTAGTATCAAAGCACTGAATTAGTGGATCCTAAGTCATAACTAAAAAGACCAGCACAATACAATTTTTAAATTGGAATGCTTCCTTTGTAAGTTTTATTTTTTTATTGGTTGTTTTTAAAATTTGATATTATATTTATTTATTTATTTTCACGTCTAATGGTGACACCGCTAATAAAAATTCCTGTGTACGTCACGGTAAATTAGGATAACTTCATCACATTCTACTTTGTAACTGTTGTTTAGGAAGCACTATATAGATCTTCCATGAATGGATCAAATCATACAATTTTTCAGCTGAACTTCCTTAATAATTTTCAGAAAATTTCTTTTTCATTTCAATCAATAAACTAGGAGAGCCAAATTCTATTGACTAGGATCAGTGCCTCCCATCAATTTCCCAAAAATCTTGCCTATTTGTCTTCTCAATTTTTTTTCCCACGTCTGATCGATTCTTTCTCATATTGGAGTTTCGAATCAAATTGCACCACTGAAGAGTCTCAGGAATTGTCATCAGCACAAGCGGTTATTCTTGGAGTTTTGGCATGATGGATTCTTTCAATTGCTGAGTTTGCCTGTAAAGATAATGTGAATCGACCTATGTTAAGTAAAGGGAAAAGTAACCATTCAAAATAGTGTATGGTAAGAGAATTAACTATAGGGAGGAAAGCAAGGATCAAAGTTTTTGTTCGGGTCCACTTGATTTAAACGAAAGAAGAGATCTGTTGTTTTTCGTGTCAACCCCTTCTATTGGTGTATAATTATTTTCCCCTATATAATTCTATGTAGCTTGAGCCAGTGAAAAACATAACACTAAAAGTATATATAGCTGTCAGTTTTATTTTTAAATGTAAAATTACTAGAGAGATTTTATTGTGTCGTTAAAAAGTATTGCCTATTTGTTGAAAGCGTACCCGACTTACCTTAAATTTCAGAATATGTCAGACTATGAAATGCAATAATTTTAAGGTTGTCAACAAATTCAAAGAAAGAATTTGTCACTCCGTACTTCTATTTGATTCCAAGACTTTCTTAAATTAGTCTTCAAACACCTAAAGGCTAAATCTAAACAGGTCATTTTCCTACTAACTGAGGAACTTTAATGAAATTCTTTTAGTGTTAAATTTTGTTCATTCGATCTTTATGGTTAAGTTCTTAAGTGTTTGGTGAACCTAAAAGCAGAAATATTGTATTAATATTACATTATCTCTAGAAATGCTTGCTCATATACCATTTTCATCTACGCTCACCAAAATTTGTTAGTAAAGAAATTTATATTGGAACAACTGTTCTTTTAATAACTAGTAAAACATTTCATTTTGTTTACTAGCATAAAGACATTAATTATGCCAATTTTAAGAGGCAATCGAGTAATTTAAAAAACGAAATCAATGTAGTTATAATCTAAATTCTTTTCTAAACATGATCATTTCAACAATTTGTAACGATCCGGCCGGTCGTTTTGAGTGTTAGTAGCCCCGTTCCCCCATTTACTGCTTATTTTGTGCTCAATTGTTGTTAGGTGACTTGGCAAGGTGGTTGGTTTGGTTCCGGGGATGTTTCAGAATGAATTGGGACACTTAGTCCCAAGGCTGGAAGCCTAAGTTGAAATAGTAGACGAATGTTGACTTATGTGTAAATGACTTCGGAATGGAGTTTTGATGCTTTCGATGACTCCATAGGGTAATTCTGGACTTAGAAGTGTGTTCGGATATTTATTTGGAGGTCCGTAGATGATTTTGGCTTGAATTGGTGAAAATTGAAAAAATAGAAGTTTGGAGAGTTGAGAAATTTGACCGAGAGTTGACTTTGTGGTTACCGTGCTCGGATTTTGGTTACGAAAGATGAAATAGGTTTGTTGTATCATTTATGACTTGTACAAAATTTGAGGTTAATCGGAGTTGGTTTGATAGGTTTCGGCATCGAATGTAGAAGTTAGAAATTTATTCGGCTTGAATCAATGTGCGGTTCATGTTTTTGATGTTGTTTGATGTGATTTGATTCTTCGAGCGAGTTTCTATCGTGTTTTAGGATTTGCTGGTATGTTTGGTTTAGGTCCCGAGGGTCTCGGGCGTGATTCGGATCATATTCGACGCATTTTGGAACTTTGAAGAAGTGTTAATTTTTGTTGTTGGTTTCCTTATACGCGATCGTGAGTGGGATATCACGATCGCGAAGAGTTGTTTGGGATGGTGGAAGATTTGTCCTATGTGACCCAAGAAGAGGTCTGTGATCGCTTAGCTTTATTAGTTGGTTAATCGCGAACTCGTGAAAGGAGTCGCGTTCACGAAGAACAATGGAAGAGACTAGGGTTCACGCGAAGTTGTTCCTTTGCGATTGCGTCAAGAGGTTCGCGATCGCGTAGGTTTGGGAGTTTGTGAGTCGTGTTCGCGTTCGCGAAGAGTAAATTTTGGCAGCTTATGGTTTGTGCTTCACAATTGCGAAACATTTCCCACGATCGCGATGAAGGGGAATTTGGGCAGAATATAAACTTTCAGAAACGAGGGTTTGAGAATTTTATTTCATAATTTGATTTTGTGAGCTCGGGTTGAGGCGACTCTTGGAGGGATTTTCAAGGAATTGATTGAGATAAGTGACTCTAACTCGGATTTGGTTAATACACATGAATATATCATTGTTTTCATCATTTAATTAGTGTTTTGGGTTGAAAAATTGGGAAAAAATGTAGAAACTTCATAGGCTTTAATTTGAGGATTTGAAGGTCGAATTGTGATCGAATTTGAGTAATTTTGGTATGGTTGGACTCGTGGTTGAATGGGTGTTCGGATTTTGTCGGATTTTGAGGCGTGAACCCGGGGTTGACTTTTTGACCTTGGTAAAAGATCGTACCTTTATTAATTGGAATTAATTCCTATATCTTTTGTTGATAGTATTACGTTATTTTGGGCTAGATTTGATCCTTCTAGAGGCCAATACGCGCGTGAAGGGCTTGCTAGTGGAGTGATTTGATTTCTAGAGGTAAATATCTTATTTAAACTCGGTTGAGACACTAGTTGCTTGAATTGTTATGATAGTTGTGTGTTATTGGGTGCGCACATGCATAGGGATGAACCCATGTGCGGGCACCAAGGTCATTTATTCATGTTCGAGTTGTACTCGGGCTCTTATAGGCCTAGAATTGAATGTTATGTTTTAAACTATGATATTTCTCATATTTGTAACAGTTTGTGTGATCTATTTGAGGCATGTTGAGGCTACATAGAGGCTTAACCCCTGAATGAACTTGATAAATGCTTTTCAGTGATGAAATTTCAAAATTGAGCTATGATAGCACACTTTACACATGCCTACATGTTAGATGTTATTTATACCAGCTCAGGAGTATAGGAATTTTTATTCGTTCATCACATACATGTATACTTGTTTAATTGCTCTTGTATGATATGTTTGGACTGGAGGCCTGAGACTATGCCGGGCGGATTGTGTTATTGGCACATGAGTTGTTCGTGCGGATCCATATATTGATGTTATTGGCACGTGAGTTGTCTATGCGAGTTCTATTATTAGCACGTGAGTTGTCCGTGCAACGTGTGGATACATATCCATCCCCGTAGGGTAATCCTCTTATATTTCTTCCTTGATGGTGTACACACGGTTATTGAGAATACTGATCAGTGGTTTGGAACGGATATGGAAAGTTGAGAGAATCCGACCAGTGTTGTGTGGATTTTGCATTTCCTTGATCATTTACCTGATTTAACTGCTTATCACCTCTACATGCCATGATATTGTCTGAGCAGAGTATTTGAGAAACTGTACACATGCACACACGGGTGTTTTCTAACGAAAATTGACGAGTTAATGTTCAATAGTGTTTTTGCACCGGTTTAAAAGATGGAACTACACAAGTGACAGCTAGTATCATTAACAATTTATGCTTCTTTTACCTTTCCGTGTTTATTTACGATACTTATTGAGTACATTGAGTCGGTTGTACTCATACTACACTCTGCATTTCGTGTGCATATCCAGGTACTTCCGGGCACGGAGGTTGCTAGTCTTGGCGAGCTTATTCAGTTCAGAGTCTATCGAGGTAGCTGCCTTGGCGTCCGCATACCTTGACTCTCCTCCTTTTTCTTTTAGTTTCATTTATATTGTTCTTCTTTCCTAGACAGTGTTTCAGCAGTCAGACCGTGTTATTGTATAGATGCTCATGTACTCAGTGACACCCGAATTCTGAGGAATTTCTTATTGAGTTGCGGTGTTTTTCTTCCAGTTATTGTGAGATTTTTTTTACTTAAGCCTATTTCAGTATGTTTTAAAATAAATATGCATGTTATTTGTGAGTTGTCGACGTGTCTAATATCGCGATAGGCGCCATCACAACATGTGAGTTTTGGGTGGTGACACGAGCTTATTGATAGGCGCCATCGTATAATACAGTATCATAATGTCAAGCTTAAAGCTCAATTCATGACTTCAGGGAATTGATATAAAAGGGAAAAATTAAATTCATATCTAATTTAGATCATCCATTTATGATTTGTTCTTCGTTGAGTTGTCACGGAATCCCTATAATTGTTTAAATTTATCTAATACCCTTTGGAATCGTTTGGTACGCGGACTAAATTATTCCGAAATTCTAATATTGAGTTTATAATTCCAGGACTAATTTATACCACATGAGTGATGTGATAAAATAATCCCACCACATTTGATTGGATAAGGTGGGATAAGATGGGATATACTGTATTAAGTTTGGAATTAAATTTATACCTTGATTGATTGGAGGTATAAATTTATCCCCTTTGGAATATCCCAGAATAAATTTATACCGCCAACCAAATACAGTATAAATTTAATCTCACATCTTATCTCACCTTATCCCTTATACCAAACGACCCTTATACAGTTATATTTGACCGAAATGTTTGGTGAGGAGTTTATAATTTACACTAAAAAATTTATAAAGTGATGACTTGCTGATGTATTAGCATGGAATTCAGTGCAAAAATTAGATGGTGAAATTTTTCAATCACTGAAAGGAGATTAACACTAAATTAATGGGGTAATTGTCTTGTGCAAAAGTCTCGCAATTGGATTTCCAATTTATTTAATAGTTTCACTTGCTCTTTTGGTTTGAGCGAGGTCTTTCAATGAAAATTGTTGTCTCTTGTCAACAAAAACTCATATTTGGACAAGATTCATGCATTGCATTGTTCCCTTTGCTTGTAAGAATTGGCTTCTCATGTTGTTTGACTTTGCTCTACCACAAAAACTATTACGCCTCAGTACTAAGCAAGTTGAAATTAGTAATTGTATGTTAATCATCAGTGTCGATGTCGCTCCATTTAAGCGTGTCTCTTTTCAATATTTTAGTTATTAGTTTCTCTAACGCCAGATATTCTCCACATTTCGATGTATATATAAGTCTCTGACAATACTAAGGACTCCTCTCAAGCATTGGACCTAGTACTAACGTAGTAGCATAACAAAAATTTAATACCAATTAATTGGATAGCCGACATAGATATATTTCCCCCATTATATTCTATGTTTCTCAAGGTTTAAATGGAATTTAAGGGCTTGTAGGTCTTCCAGGACAACTTCTTTACCTGGACCCTTTTAAAACCTTCAATCACCATGATTGTTTTTTTGACTTTGCTCTAATCCACTTTCGTTATACTCTCTCCATTTTAAAAATAATGAACCTATTTGACTGGGCACAAAGTTTAAGTAAGGATGAAAAACTTTTGAAATTTGTGGTCTAAACTAATATATACATATTTTATGACTATAAATCATCTAATTAAGCGTAAAATGAGAATTTTAAAGTTATATTATTTTAAAATTTAGAAATGGGTCATTCTTTTTAAATTGAACTAAAAAGGAAATAGGTTTATTCTTTTCGAAATAGGGGAATATTAATTTTTCCCCTCATGAGTTAAGAAATGAAAGAAATTTCTAGGAATAAATTGAAGTGTGTGGCCATGCAAGATCCACTAATTACCTTTACGAACTTCTTTGAAAATGTTTGTTTGTAAACAAATTTAAAAAAGTTTTTAAATTGTTGTATTGAGATTCTTTTAAACAAATCAATTGCCTGAAAATTAAAATTACCCAAACACCTTAGAGCTCGTTTGGATGGTTGTTATATATCATTTCATAATGTATCGTATCGTATAGTATTATATTATGTTGTACCTCTTGATGATACAATGTTTAGATAGATTGTATCATTTGCCGTCGTTTCATGATATCACGCACCAGCAATATGAAGAATAAACTTGTAATATCTAAAAAATAATGATAGGGGGTAGAATTATTATATAAAAAGATGGGGTAAAGGATAAAATAAAATTATTTAATATTAATGAAGGAAAGATAAGAGAAAAAGATAAGGTAACAATGCGACCACACCAAATTGATCGTTACATAAAGTGACACATTTCATCGTTACGTAACGATGAAAGGTCATCCAATGTTAATTTATCTAAATATGTGTTCCGAGGCCCCGAAAGCCTCTGTTAATGTCACCTCGATATGTGTGCGTAGCCCGGGCGCGTAGCCGGGAAGCCTTTATGTGAAAACTTGATGAAAAGTTGAATTTCTAATAATTAATTGATTAAAGTTGACTTGGGTCAAAGTTATTTGGTAAACGGATACGGACGCGTGATTTGACGGTCCCGGAGGGTCCATAGGAAAATATGGGACTTGGACGTGTGCCCGGAATCGAATTTCGAGGTCTCAAGTCCGAGAAATGAATTTTTAAAAAAAATTGTTTTCTGAAAAATATAAAGGTTTTTGAAAATGATAATTAATGTGAAATTGTTTTACCGGGCCCGTATTATGATTCCAGAGCCTGGAATATGTTTAATATGTGTTATGTGAGTTATCTATAAAATTTGGTGTAAAACGGACTTAATTTGACGTGTTTCGGATCGAAATTGGAATATTTGAGCTTTATGAAGTTTTAAGAAAATTATATAAATTTTGAAGTTTAATTGCTTGTTTTGATGATGTTTTGGTGATTTAAATACATGAATAAGTCTGTAGGATGATTTAGGGGTCGTGTGTGTTTTTTGTTTTGAACCCCGAGGGCTCGAGTGAGTTTCGGGTAGGTAACGGAGTGCTAAAGGTTAGAAAAATCTGGTGTTTTAAGCTGGTTGCTCGTGTCAGGTACATTGCTTTATGTGACCGCATAGGTCCTTCTGCGATCGCATAGGCTTAATTGAGGGGGTAGTTTGTGTGCACTTTGCGATCGCATTTTGTTCTCCGCGATCGCATAGTGTACCAGGGGAGCCGAGTGAGGGCTGGGTGGTATCTCTCTGCGGTCGCATTTGTCCCTCGCGATCGCAGAGGTCTGTGGTTGGCCCTTCTGCGATCGCGCCCTTCCTTCTGCGGTCGTGTATTAGGAGATCCTATAGCTCTGCGATCGCAGCCCTTCTTCCGCGATCGCAGAGAATAATTTTTGCCCAGTTATTTAATATCTCAAAAACAGAATACTATTACAGGATTTTCTTATTTCCACCATTCTCTTCTTCCTCAAACCCCCATTGATGACCTCCAAGCTAGTTCTCCTCCATAACCACTTGGGTAAGTGACTTTAACTCCAATTTCTTTCATTTTCCTTCATCAAACACTAGAATCTAGGTCTAAAATCATGAATTAAAAGTAGAAATTAGGGTTTGGGTAGAGTTAGGGTTTATGAGATTTTTGGGTAATTCAACCTCACTTTGGGGTCGGATTTCAAAATAAATTGCTTATTTGGGTTCGTGGGGGAATGGGTGATCGGGTTTTGGTCCGAACCTCGAGTTTGGACCAAACTGGCCCGGAGTCGAATTTTGGTATTTTTGAAGGAATGTTGGGAAATGAATAATTAGGCTATGAGACTGAATAATTGAGTCATTATTGATGTTATTAAGTTAATTATGTCTAGATATTATCGCTTCGGAGTCGGATTCGAGAGGAAAGACAGTGTTAGAGGCTTGACTTGCATTTTTGGACCGGAGAGAAGTGTCTTGCCTAACTTTGGTGAGGGAAAAGGTATCGTATGCTATGTGCTAAGTGTTTATCATGTTCAATGCATAGGTGAGATGACGAGTACCTATGCATTGTGTGTCAAGCATGCCCGTGAGTCCATTTTTGATGAAATTCTTGTTCTTACTTCCATATCCATTGTATTATGAATTTGTCTCTACTTGGAAGTTGATTGTTGTTGAAAATCCTCGTTGATGAATTTGAGATGTAATGGTTCTATTGAGGACCCAACTGTAAAGGATGTACTTGAAAAGGTTGGTTATAGCTGAGACCCTTGCCGGGCAATTTGTTATGATAATGACTGATATTTTCCCCTTGCCGGGTGATCATTATTTGTGATTCCACTATGCTGCATTCCTTGCCATTTTGATTATATTCATTGCATTGGTGTGGAAGAGTGTAAAGCACGAAGGGTGATGTCGTTCCATGATTTACATTGATTACATCATATATTGCATATTGAGGAAGAGAGTAAAAGCACGAAGGGTGATATCGTGCCATGATTTACATTGATTACATTATATATTGTATAGTGAGGAAGAGAGTAAAAGCACGAAGGGTGATGTCGTGCCATGATTTACATTGGTTACAGCATATATTGCATAGTGAGGAAGAGAGTAAAAGCACGAAGGGTGATGTCGTGCCATGATTTATATTTAAAAGCACGAAGTTTGATGTCGCGCCATGATTTATATTTAAAAGCACGAAGGTTGATGCCGTGCCATGATTACATTGCCATACATGAAACATTGCATCGTGAGAAAGAAAGTAAAAGCACGAAGGGTGATGTCGTGCCATGATTCATGTTATCTTACATCGTACATTGCATTGTGAGGAAGAGAGTAAAAGCGAAGGGTGATGCCGTGCCATTAATTACATTTCTAGCATTATATTTGTTTATTAGCATATTTCTGATAAATTGCCTTCTTGTCTGCTCCTATGTGCTTAATTAACTGCTCTATCTCACTTGTTACCCCATTATCTGCTCTCGTATCCCCCTACGCATCTGTTTATCTCTTGCTTTGTTTTTCCACGATATATGTTGTAGAATAGGAAAGGTTAATGTTTGTTGTCAAGTCTAGCCTCGTCACTACTTCGGCCGAGGTTAGGCTCGATACTTACTCAGTATATGGGGTCGGTTGTACTGATGCTACACTACACATCTTATTGTTGTGCAGATACCGCACCCAGACCCAGTGGACAGCGTTGAGGGAGTCTCCTTCAGCCCACCCAAGAGGTATACCCGCTGGCGTTCGTGGGCCTTGGCGTCTCTCCTATCCCTAGTTCTTTATTTCCTTCTTGTCTCGCCTCTAGTTTTCAGAGACAGTCATGTATTTCCTTTCAGACTTTGTGTTTAGCACTCTTATAGACAGTTATTGAGTTTGTGACTCCAGGTTTTGGGGAATTATTGTGACGTTGTATTATGCTATGTTTACTTAGCTTGGGATTTATCTACTATTGCTGTTAAAAATTGTAAAGTGTTTTTAGTTAATTCTGTTAATTTGGTGTTATCATGTTAGTTTAACTGTACACGTTGGCTTGTCTAGCGGGTTCAACGTTAGACGCCATCACGGCCCGAAGGTGGGATTTCGGGTCGTGACAAGTTGGTATCAGAGCTCTAGGTTGCTTAGGACTTACAACTCATGGACAACTTGGTAGAGTCTGATGGATCGGTACGGAGACGTCTGTATTTATCCCCTAGAGGCTGTAAAGTTAGGATGACTCCACATTTCTTTTCATCTCTGTCGTGCGATATGAATTCTGAGTACTGATTGAGTTTCTATTCTATTCTCTCGCAGATGGCGAGGGCACGTGCTTCCCTTGGTTCCTCTGAGCAGCCCGACACTCCTGCTACAGCTGCTACAAGGGGTCGAGGTCGAGGACGAGGCCGTTCTTGAGGCTGAGGCCAGGGCCGGGCTCAGCCTAGAGCAGCAGCCCCAGTGGAGGACTCTCAGGCCGAGTCTGACGAGGAGGTCCCAGTTCCGGCAGTCCCAGTTGGACAAGCTCAGGTCCCAGAGGGGTTCATAGCTACCCAGTGCTTAAGGACGCTCTTGTCCGTCTAGTCGGACTCATAGAGAGTGTAGCATAGGCGGGTCTTCTTCCTACTGCACCAACCATCTCTCAGGCTGGGGGAGGTACCCAGACTCCTGCCACTCGCACGCCAGAGCAGCTAGCTCCACAGCTTCAGACTCCGGCACCTCAGCCAGCCGGAGTAGCTCAGCCAGGTATTGCAGCACCAGTAGCGGAGGGAGCATCTATGTTAGTGCATGATTTGTGGAGACTGGACAGGTTCACTAAGTTATTCACTGCTACTTTTACTTGGGTGCCATCAGAGGACCTCCAGGACTATTTGGACAGCTGCCATGAGGCTCTTCGAAACATGGGCATAGTGGAGTCCAACGGAGTTGACTTTGCTACTTTTCGGTTATCTGGCGCAGCCAAGAGTTGGTGGAGAGACTATTGCCTAGCCAGACCAGCTGGGTGAGTTCGATTCAATTCTCAGAGGTATTCTTGGGGAAGTTCCTTCCCATTACTCAGAGAGAGGATCTCCGGAGGTAGTTTGAGCGTCTCCAGCAGGGATCTATGATAGTCACTCAGTACGAGACTAGGTTCATTACTATTGTCTGAAATGCTCTTATGATACTTCCCATTGATCGGGAGAGGGTTCGGAGGTTTGTTGAGGGATTGGCCCAGCCTGTCAGACTTCAGATGGCTAGAGAGTCAGGTACATATATTTCCTTTCAGGGTGCGGCTGATGTGGCCAGGAGGATTGAGATGATTTTATCACAAAGTAGAGGTCAGGGGGCTGACAAGAGACCCCGTCATTTTGGTAGATTCAGTGGAGCCTCATCTGGAGGCAGAGATTCTTTCGGCAAAGGTCATCTTCCCCGACCCCTTTAGTCAGCACTTCAGGTTTCTCATCGTGCTCCGCCAGCTCATGTTAGTGCACCACCAACACCTATCAGTGCGTAGCCACTTCAGAGTTATCAGGGTGGTTACCAGGGTCGTCAGGGATAGTTCAAGAGTCCCTAGCCATATCAGCAGAGGTCGTGTTATTCTTGTGGTATTCCGGGGCACATTGCCAGGTATTGTCCCTGAGCTTCTAGTAGTCCTCAGTATCAGGGTTCCCGTGCCATGGTTCCCGCGTCAGGCGCACCCCCACCGCCTCAGCCAGCTAGGGGTGGCGGTCAGGGTGCCAGAGGTAGAGGTCATACTCATAGAGGTGGAGGACATGCCACGAGAGGTAGAAGTCAGGCCGTAGTAGGTCGACCCAGAGATGATCAGGTTGGAGGGGCTCAGCCCCGGTGCTACGCTTTTCTTGCCAGGCCTGATGCTGAGGCTTCTATTACAGTTATTACATGTACGATTTCAGTTTGCAGCCGAGAGGCTTCGGTGTTTTTGATCCGGGTTCTACATTCTCTTATGTGTCTTCATATTTTGCCCCTTATTTGAGTATGCCCCGTGATTCCTTGAGTACTGCTATCCATGTGTCTACACCAGTGGGTGATTCTATAGTAGTAGATCGAGTCTACAACGCTTGCTTAGTAGTCATGGGTGGTCTGGAGACTCAGGTTGATCTTTTTCTTCTGGATATTGTTGACTTCGATGTTATATTGGGGATGGATTGGTTATCCCCCTATTATGCTATTTTGGACTGTCATGTCAATACAGTGACCTTGGCTTTGCCAGGGGTGCCTCGTTTGGAGTGGAAGGGAACTCCTAGTCATTCTTCTGGTAGAGTTATATCTTATATGAAGGCTCGGCACATGGTCAGGAAGGGTTGTTTGGCCTATCTGACCTATGTTCGTGATCGAGCGCTGAGGTTCCTTCCCTGGAGTCTGTGCCCGTGGTTCGTGAGTTTCCAGAGGTTTTCCCTGCTGACCTGCCGGTATGCCACCCGACAGGGATATTGATTTTTGTATTGAGTTAGCTCAAGGCACCCAGCCTATTTCTACTCTGCCGTATTGTATGGCCCCGCCAGAGTTGAAGGAGTTGAAAGATCAGTTGCAGAATTTGTTGGATAAAGGCTTCATTAGGCCTAGTGTCTCACCTTGGGGTGCTCCAGTATTATTTGTCAAGAAGAAAGATGGCTCGATGAGGATGTGTATTGACTACCGGCAGTTGAATAAGGTTACTATTACGAACAAGTATCCTTTATCGAGGATTGATGATTTATTCGACCAGCTTCAGGGTGCTTCAATGTTTCCAAGATTGACTTGAGATCTGGTTACCATCAGCTGAGGATTAGGGCGTCCGATGTCTCTAAGCCATCTTTTCGCACTTGTTATGGGCATTATGAGTTCTTGGTGATGTCATTTGGCTGACGAATGCCCCCGCTGCTTTCATGGAGTTGATCCACCGAGTGTCCAAGCCTTACTTGGACTCATTTGTGATTGTTTTCATTGATGATATATTGATATACTCTCGCAGCTGAGAGGATCATGAGCAGCACCTTAGAGTCGTCCTCCAGACTTTGAGGGATAGTCAATTGTATGCAAAATTTTCCAAGTGTGAGTTCTGGTTGAGTTCAGTTGCATTTCTAGGCCATGTGGTATCGTCAGAGGGTGTTCAGGTGGATCCCAAGAAGATTTCAGCAGTCAGAGATTGGCCTAGACCCACCTCAGCTGCAGAGATCCGGAGTTTCTTGGGCTTAGCAGGTTATTATCGCCGGTTTGTTGAGGGCCTTTCATCCATTGCAGCCCCGATGACCAGGTTGACTCAGAAGAGTGCCCAGTTCAGGTGGTCTGATGAGTGCGAGGCGAGCTTTCAGAAGCTCAAGATAGCCCTGACCACGACACCAGTGTTAGTTTTGCCAACAGGTTCAGGATCATATACCGTGTATTGTGATGCTTCACGGGATGGGCTTGGTGCAGTGTTGATGTAGAACGGCAAGGTTATAGCCTATGCTTCTCGTCAGTTGAAGGTCCATGAGAAGATATATCCAGTTCATGACTTGGAGTTAGTAGCTATTGTGCATGCCGTGAAGATTTGTAGGCATTATCTTTATGGTGTGCCATGTGAGGTATTCACTGATCACAAGAGTTTGTAATATTTGTTCAAGCAACAGGAGTTGAACATGAGGCAGAGGAGGTGGTTAGAGTTGTTGAAGGACTATGATATCACTATTCTTTATCATCCGGGGAAGGCCAATGTGGTGGCCGATGCTTTGAGCTGGAAGTCAGCCAGTATGGGTAGTCTTGCCTATTTATCAGTCGGAGGGCGACCTCTGGCGTTGGATGTTCAGGCTTTAGCCAACCTATTCGTGAGATTGGAGGTTTCAGAGACTGGCAGTGTTTTGGCCCATATCGTGGCTCGTTCTTCATTGTATGATCGTATCCGGGCCAGCCAGTATGATGATCGTCATTTATGTGTTCTCAGAGATAAGGTTAAGCTCGGAGATGCCAAGAAGGTTACGGTTGATGCTGAGGGAATTTTGAGGATGCAGGGTCGTATTTGTGTACCCGAGGTTGATGGCATTCGTGAGTTGATACTACAAGAGGCCTACAGTTCCCGGTATTCCATTCATCTGGGCGTCGCAAAGATATACCAGGACTTGCGGCAGCATTATTGGTGGCGCAGAATAAAGAAGGATATTGTAGCTTATGTAGCTCGCTACTTGAATTGTTAGCAGGTTAAGTATGAACACCAGAGACCCGATGGTATGATGTAGCAGATTCAGCTTCCCGAGTGGAAGTGGGAGCGTATCACGATGGATTTTGTAGTTGGGCTTCCACGGACTCAGAGGATGGTTGATGCAGTATGGGTTGTTATGGATAGGCTGACCAAGTCAGCACATTTCATTCCTGTGTCGGTTTCATATTCAGCGGAGAAGTTGGCAAAGATCTATATGAGAGAGATTGTCAGATTGCATTGGGTGCCCATATCCATTATATCAGACCGAGGTACTTAGTTTACCTCCCATTTCTGTAGAGTATTTCGGCGAGAGTTGGGCACACAGATTGAGTTGAGAACAACATTTCATCCTTAGACAGACGGACAGTCCGAGCGTACCATTCAGATTTTGGAGGATATGTTGCGAGCCTGTGTCATTGACTTTGGTGGATCATGGGATCAGTTCTTGCCTTTAGCAGAGTTTTCCTACAACAAGAGCTATCAGTCGAGCATTCAGATGGCTCAGTACGAGGCGTTGTATGGTAGGCGGTGTCGGTCTCCGGTCGGATGGTTTGAGCCGGGAGAGGCTAGATTGTTGGGTTCTGAGTTAGTCCAGGATGCCTTGGACAAGGTGAAGATCATTCAGGATAGACTTCGTAGAGCTCAGTCCAGGAAAAAGAGTTATGTGGATCGCAGAGTTCGAGATTTGGCTTTCATGATAGGAGACCAGGTGTTTCTTCGAGTGTCGCCTATGAAGGGCGTGATGAGGTTCGGAAAGAAGGGCAAGTTGAGCCCTAGGTACATTGGTCCATTTGATATTTTGGACAAGGTAGGAGAGGTGTCCTATAGACTTGCCTTGCCACCGCATTTATCAGCCGTGCATCCAGTGTTTCATGTATCTATGCTCCGGAGGTATATTACAGATCCATCTCATGTTCTTGACTTCAGCGGTGTCCAGTTGGACAAGGATTTGACTTATGAGGAGGAGCCGGTAGCCATACTAGCTAGGTAGGTTCGTCAGTTGAGATCGAAGAGTTATCCTTCGGTTCGTGTTCAATGGAGAGGTCTGCCTGAAGAGGCATCGAATTGGGAGTCCGAGTCCGATAAGAGGAGCCGTTATCCCCATCTATTCTCAGACTCAGGTACCTTTCTATGTCCGTTCGAGGATGAACGGCTGTTTTAGAGGTGGAGATTGTGATGACCCAAAAGGACATCATATGTTAATTTATCTAAATCTGTGTTTCGAGGCCCCGAAAGCCTCTGTTAATGTCACCTCGATATGCCTGCGTAGCCCGGGCACGTAGCCGGGAATCCTTTATGTGAAAACTTGATAAAAAGTTGAATTTCTAATAATTAATTGATTGAAGTTGACTTGGGTCAACATTTTTGGTAAAAAAAACCGGACACGTGATTTGACTGTCTCGGAGGGTCCATAGGAAATTATGGGACTTGGATGTCTACCCGGAATCGAATTCCGAGGTCCCAATTCCGAGAAATAAATTTTTAAAGAAAATTGTTTTCTGAAAAATATAAAGGTTTTTGAAAATTATAATTAATGTGAAAACTATGTTACCGGGCCCGTATTATGGTTCCGGAGCCCGGAAAATTTTTAATATGTGTTATGTGAGTTATCTGTAAAATTTGGTGTAAAACGGACTTAATTTGACGTGTTTCGGATCGAAATTGGAATACTTGAGCTTTATGATGTTTTACGAAAATTCTATGAATTTTGGAGTCTAATTCCTTGTTTTGATGATGTTTTGGTGATTTAAATACATGAATAAGTCCGTAGCATGATTTAGGAGTCGTGTGTGTTTTTGGTTTTGAACCCCGACGGCTCGGGTGCGTTTCGAGTAGGTAACGAAGTGCTAAAGGTTAGAAAAATCTGGTGTTTTTAGCTGGTTGCTCGTGTCAGGTACATTGTTCTATGCAATCGCATAGGCATAATTGAGGGGGTAGTTTGGGTGCACTGTGCGATCGCATTTTGTTCTCCGCGATCGCATAGTGTACCAGGGGAGCCGGGTGGGGGCTGGGTGGTATCTCTCTGCAATCGCATTTGTCCCTCGCTATCGCAGAGGTCTGTGGTTGGCCCTTCTACGATCGCACCCTTCCTTCTGCAGTCGCGTAGTAGGAGATCCTATAGCTCTACGATCGCAGCGCTTCTTCCGCGATCGCAGAGAACAATTTTTGCCCAGTTATTTAATATCTCAAAAATAGAATACTATTACGAGATTTTCTTATTTCCACCATTCTATTCTTCCTCAAACCCCCATTGACGACCTCCAAGCTAGTTCTCCTCCATAACCACTCGGGTAAGTGACTTTAACTCCAATTTCTTCCATTTTCCTTCATCAAACACTAGAATCTAGGTCTAAAATCATGAATTTAAGTAGAAATTAGGGGTTTTGGGTAGAGTTAGGGTTTATGGGATTTTGGATAATTCAACCTCAATTTGGGGTCGGATTCAAAAAAAATTGCATATTTGGGTTCATGGGGGAATGGGTGATCGGGTTTTGGTCCGAACCTCGAGTTTGGACCAAGCGAGCCCAGGGTCGAATTTTGGTATTTTTGGAAGAATGTTGGGAAATGAATAATTAGGCTATGGGACTGAATAATTTAGTCATTATTGATGTTATTAAGTTAATTATGTCTAGATATTATCGTTTCAGAGTCGGATTCGAGAGGAAAGACAGTGTTAGAGGCTTAACTTGCATCTTTGGACCCGAGGTAAGTGTCTTGCCTAACTTTGGTGACGGAATGGGTATCGTATGCTATGTGCTAAGTGTCTATCATGTTCAATGCATAGGTGAGGTGACGATTACCTATGCATTGTGTGTTAAGCATGCCCGTGAGTACATTTTTGATGAAATTCTTGTTCTTACTTCCATATCCATTGTATTATGAATTTGTCTCTACTTGGAAGTTGATTGTTGTTGAAAATCCTTGTTGATGAAATTGTGATGTAATGGTTCTATTGAGGACCCAACTGTAAAGGATGTACTTGAAAAGGTTGGTTATAGCTGAGACCCTTGTCGGGCGATTTGTTATGATAATGACTGATATTTTCCCCTTGTCGGGTGATCATGATTTGTGATTCCACTATGCTGCATTCCTTGCCTTTTTGATAAGTCATTGCAATTGGTGAGGAAGATGGTAAAGCACGAAGGGTGATGTCGTGCCATGATTTACATTGATTACATCATATATTGCATAGTGAGGAAGAGAGTAAAAGCACGAAGGGTGATGTCGTGCCATGATTTATATTTAAAAGCACGAAGGGTGATGCCGTGCCATGATTTATATTTAAAAGCACGAAGGCTGATGCCGTGCCATGATTACATTGCCATACATGACACATTGCATCGTGAGGAAGAGAGTAAAAGCACTGTTGATACCCAATTTTTTCTCAAATTATTTTCAAACTTGCATAGAAGCTTTCAAAATCACTCTTTGTAATAATGAGTGTTTTTCCCTATTTTTATTAAATTATTTTCATGTTTATTTAATATTTCATATTTAAATAATTATTTATAAATTATGTTATAAATAATTTTAAAATATTTTCCTGCTCAGTATGTTATTTATAATCAATTTTTTCTTATCTAGTGAAACTCAATTATTTCACAAATTAGCCACGTGGGTCTTATTTAATTTCAATTACAATAATTTTACAATTATGGCCCAATTGGACATTTTTGCACTATTTCAATTCGAAATTTATGCATTTTTTACACCTGATATTAGTTAATTACTGTGATTTTGCCTATTTTAACTTAATTTTATTTTTTATATAATTATTGGCTATTTTAATTAATTAATTATCTATTTTAAGGGGGTATTTAAAATCTAGCCACTCTTAACCTATTTCAATTTCAGTCCAATACCTAACCCCTTAACCCAATTGAATCCCAACCCCCCTAATAAAATACCCAGCCCAACCTTTTAACTCTACCTAGCCCAGACCCAATTCCTACCCGGCCCAACCCATCAATCTATCTGAGTCGTTGATCAAGATAGATCAACGACCCATAATCAATTTTCCTAAAATAATTCTAACCGAACCCCCCCTCCCGTCTCTCATTCTTTCGAGACCATCTCTCTCTATCTCTCTATCTCTCTCTGTGACTCTCTAGTTCTCTCTAGAAGTCTCCTCGACTTCTCCCTCTCCGATGGGTTACGTCCACCCTCTCCGGTTGGTTTCTCATCTGAAACCTTGGGTCTTCATTGTCTCGTGGTAATCCACACCCCTTGCACCGATCCAATGATACCTTAGGGTCCTCAGATGAACCTGGAGCAGTTCACTCACCTCCGGAAAATCTCATTTTTTAACAGTTTCAAAACTAGGGTTACTCGACCCTGTTTTCAAACGGCTTTCTTTTGATTTTTAGCCATCTATGCTATGTTTAAGCAATTATCTCATGATTTTGTGTTAGTTCAACTTTCCTTAAGTATGTATTATGTACTTGGCTCTTATTATGCACTATGTGATTTCCCTGTCCTAATTTGACAGAATCAGTCCTATTGGACTGATTTCTTTTCCTTATTCTGCCTTGACTTTATCGTTTGAAACCAGACTCCTTAATTAAAGGAGTCCAGTTTGTCTTAATTGGTGTTAATTGATTTTATTTCCATGTTTGTGCACTCCTTACCCATGCACTACTCGTTTTCAAAAACTATATAAAGACCATGTCTTCTTTCTTTACAAAAAGACACACACAGACTGATTTTGAGAGCACAAACACACATACATTGCTCTGAATTTTTTTGTGCTTTCACACCTCTTCTTGCTCTTTGCATCTATTATTGACTACTCAGTCGGCTGAAAGCCAAGACTGAGTAATCCCCACTACTCTTATGCTTCTGCATACTGCTTGCACACTATTGTTCTTTGCTGCTCTCTTTGCTCTGCATACTGCTGTTGCTGTGCTATCTCTTACACTTTGTTGTTCTCTATTCATGACTGGTATATTTTTTGATTTAGCTTTATAGCACCTATACACAATATGCTCCAGTTCTTGTTTATTTACTTACTGTTCCTTATGTGTTTTATCCTATGGTTCTACTGTCTACCATGTAACTAGCTTAACCCCTGTCATGTCTTCCCCTTTTGTCAAGTCTGAATATGTATCTTGTTTTCCATATGGTTCCCTGTAATTGTGTAATTAGCATGCCCCCTTACTATTTTTCCCTTCCCTTGAGTATGATATGTCTCCAGCATGCTTATGTGTTCACAAGTTGATATTTCTGGCATTGACTTGATTGTGGTTACTTGTTCTCACCTTCTGTTTAACTCTATATGCTGTAAATCTGCCTCTCTTGCTACTTGAATATTATGCAGTCCTGATCCTATTAATTTATGCTATTATGTGACAATTATTCGGTAATTATGTGATAACTGTAATTCTGTCTCACTCTAATGTTTAATGTTATCTGTCCCCAATCCCTTACCCATGTTTGTGTTTGCTCTTTCATGAGTCCTTTTGCCTATTGGTTACAGTTATACTGCTTCTCTTTTAAAACTCCTTTACTAATGTTCTTAAAGTTATTTCTCAAAATGTTGCTATTTTAAAAACTACTATTTTCAAACTCCAATTCTCTTATAAAACTCCAAGCACCTTCCACTACTCTTAGATTCTAGGTTCGGCCCCTTTGTGTGAGCACTGCCTTGGGGACCTCTAAGTACCCATTAAACTCTAACACATAAGTCAGGCCTTCTACTCTGCACTTACTCATCCCTGGCTAGGATACTTGGGTGTGAGAACTGTCCAGGATCTTCTGAGGTCCTTAGAGACTATGACACACTTGGGTTGAAAGGTCATGGCATATGGTAAAGGGATCTGGTACTTTGGGCCTACCGTTAGGCTCTCTATAGCATAGCTTCTTGATTTGCTTTTATTCAGTTGTGTAATTCATTATTTTTGGCCTGTAATAATCTGTAAATGAATATTTGGGGTTGGATAGTAATTATGGGAGGGGATTATGCATGCTTAGATAGTTGTGGGTAGAAATCATGACTATAGGATTTATTTACCTATGTGTGCAATAGTATCATGCTTAGGACATGCATAGCAAGCATTAAAAACCATGTTTAGGTTCTTTACTTCAGCATCTCTACTATTCTCATGTTTATTTTAGAAATCCTGCTCACATCTAATAACTATAATAAAATATGTCGTAATGATACTGCTTCTGCATTTAGAAATCATGCTTCAGGATTCATAATCAATGTGTGCATAATCAGTATATATACGGACGCTTAGGCAAACCTTAGGCCTAATACTTATTAAAACCAATATCAATTGTTTTATTTCTTGCCTGTATTAAAAGGTGGTCTTTAAAACCAATCAGCCCTTTTCTGAAATCCTTTAGACTTTGCTGTTTGTTACCATCCTCAACTCTTGCTTTGCCTATAAATTGCTGAATTTTTAAAACCATTCACCCTTTTTCGAAATATATACAAATCACTCTATTATTTAAAGTCCCTGCTCTGCTTTAAAAATTACTGGTTTCTGAAATTATTCATTCACTTTTTACTAAAATTCATTTAAACTGCTGACTCCTGCTCTGTTTTTGAACTACTAGATTTCCAAAATCAGTCACTCATTTCTGCAAATCTCTCTGTTTATTTTTAATCTTGTTCTGTCTTCAAACTACTCTGTTTTATTCCTTCTTTATTACTGAGTTATTTTCAAAATATTCCCTTTGCTAAAAGCTCATTGAAACTTGCTGTTTTAACACATAAATCTCCTGTTTTAAGTCCTGACCTTGAGACCCTTATCGTGTTTGAGACGTGCTATTTATGTGTTTATTTGTGGAGGGATATATGAGCCCCTAACTTCCTGTGTGAATCCTTTATGTGCAAGTCCTAACTGTTTTCTACTAGTCGCCTAGAGTTTATCCTTTAAAACTTAAGGGTTCAGACTAGTACCCACCTTGTAGGATTAGTAGTCCTAAACACCCTCCGGGACTTATAGAATGGGACGGGTAATAGCACACAATAAGCTTTCGTGACCAGCACGCGCTTCTAACCTCTATGGGGTGGGAAGGGTAGAATACGGATATGATGACCGGTGTGTTAATACCACGTGTAGCCCCTCTTCGAGGAGTGATTAACGGGTATTGCATTGATGTGATCCGTATTACCTTAAACCTAGGACAATTCTTTCCAAATGTTTTTACTCTGATGTTTTCCCAAAAACCTTTAAGGATTTTCATACTTGTTTGAAATCCCCTCTTATATGAACCTTACTTTCTATTTGTTTACCGTTCAAATTCACAAAACTTCTTGGTTGGGACCCACAGTTGTTGATCTTGAGGGGGGCCTAACACCTTCCCCTTAGGATAACTTCAAACCCTTACCCAATCTCTGTAATGCAAACTAGTTCATGAGTTATCTACTCTAGGTGCCCTAACACACCACAAAATTGTTAGGTGGCGACTCTTCCTTAACCTCTTCCTTTAAGGAGTTGTCCAGAATGTCATAAACCCAATCTCTCTGCACCTAACCCGTGCAAGGAAAAAGGGGGGTGCGACAAGCACGAAGGGTGATACCGTGCCATGATTCATGTTATCTTACATCGTACATTACATTGTAAGGAAGAGAGTAAAAGCACAAAGGGTGATGCCGTGCCATTAATTACATTTCTAGCATTATATTTGTTTCATTAGCATATTTCTGATAAATTGCCTTCTTATCTGCTCCTATGTGCTTAATTAACTGCTCTATCTCACTTGTTACCCCATTATCTGCTCCCGTATCCCCCTACGTATCTGTTTATCTCTTGCATTGTTTTTCCACGATATATGTTGTAGAATAGGACAGGTTAACGTTTGCTGTCAAGTCTAGCCTCGTAACTACTTCGGCCGAGGTTAGGCTCGGCACTTACTCAATACATGGGGTCGGTTGTACTGCTACTACACTGCACATCTTATTGTTGTGCAGATCCCGCACCCGGACCTACTGGACAGCGTTGAGGGAGTCTCTTTCAGTCCACCCCATAGGCTTCAAGGTATACCCGCTGGCGTTCGTAGGCCTTGGCGTCTCTCCTATCCCTAGTTCTTTATTTCTGTCTTGTCTCCTCTAGTTTTCAGAGACAGTCATGTATTTCCTTTCAGACTTTGTATTTAGCACTCCTATAGACAATTCATGAGTTTGTGACTCCAAGTTTTGGGGAATTATTGTGACATTGTATTATGTTATCTTTACTTAGCTTGGGATTTATTTACTATTGTTGTTAAAAATTATAAAGTGTTTTTAGTTAATTCTGTTAATTTGGTGTTATCATGTTAGTTTAACTGTATACGTTGGCTTGTCTAACGGGTTCAACGTTAGACGCCATTACGGCCCGAAGGTGGAATTTCGAGTCGTGACAGAATTTAACGATGGTCATTACATAAAGTGACCCATCAAATTGATCGTTACATAACTGTCAACACTTTTTTCTGGAAGCTTTTAAAATTGTCCAATGGCTTCAGGAAATTGAAGGCATAATAGGTAATCCAATTAATTACGCACTGTACAAAATGTATATAAGGAAAAATCTCAAATAGAAAAATGAAGAGAAAAAAGTGTAATGTGAATTGGCTGAAAAAGAAAATTGTTTGATTTTTAAGGAAAATCTTATTTGTGAAGACAAAACAAGAATACTTTTTATCAGTTTGAAATTTTGAATGCTCTAACCAAAGTAATGTCCTATACAATAGGTAGTGCATTTGGTGTTTATTTTATTTACATGTCATATGTTTGTTTAAATAAACTTTATAATGAAATGTTTTCCATTTAACTATGAAAATGTAGATCTCCTCCTTTTTTTTCATTGTTGTCACCGATACAGTCAGACTTTTCTATAGCAACATTCCTATATAATAACACTTCTCTATCTATGTTATAATATATGTTCTATATAACAATACTTCGTTATAACAACCAGAAATATTCGGAACAAACAAGCTGTTATAGAGAGGTTTGACTGTGTATATATATATGGTCATCTCTTTCTCTTTTGTGCCTTTTCTCTCTAACTCTTTTCTCAAGTCAATACAATATTTTGTTTGTTTGTGCCTTCTCTTTTCCATTTGCTTTTTGCATGGCATTTTCACATAACTTCTCTACAAACTAAAATACCCCCTTTTATTTCACCATTCACTCTCATTTTCTCCTCTTTCTCTCTTTGTTCTTTGTTTCTTTCTTTGGTCTATCTTTCTTTTATTTGTTGAAGTGAGGCTTGTTTCTTGGGATCATGGATTCATGGGATGCTCAATAGATGTGAGTTTATAAGTTTACATATTTTTTTTTATGTTTATAATTTTTAGGCATACTTTATTTCATGTTTTCAATCTAGAGTGGAATCTTTTCTTATCAAAGAATTTGTAAAAAAAAAAAAGGGCTTTGTCTTGGAAAATAATGTTTTGGAGAATTTTATCATTTTAAAGTATTAAAATTAAAAAAAAAAAATTGCATGACTATTGATTGAAGCAAGTGATATGAAATGAGCATAAAATAAAAGAAAATGATTTTTATTAAGTGATAAAAGTGCGAGTTGGGTTTTATATATATATATAGAGAGAGAGAGTGGAGAGTTAAAACGGGTTGAATAAATAAATGAGTTGGCTTATATTCCGTCCAATTTTTGCGTGGATCGAAACTTGGCGGGTCAATTAGGACTAAACAACGGGCCATAACCCAATTCATTTTTTTATAATTGTTTAATTACCAAATCAAACTAATACTCTCTCCATTTCAATATAGATGAGTTAGTTTGACTCGATACGGAGTTTAAGAAAAAAAATGGTCTTAAAAACTTAAGGTGTAAAAGTTGTATGTGGGAATGCCATTTTTGTGGTTATAAAAGCTTCTTATTAAGGGTAAAATGGGTAAAATGAAGAGTTTAAAGTTGAATTATTTCCAAATTTAGAAATGTGTCATTTATTTTGGAATAGACTAAAAGGTAAAATACCTTATGTAATTTAAAACGGAAGAAATACCTTTTATTATATTTTTTTGATTAATCAAATAAAAAAACTTATATTTCTATATTTTCATAAGTAGCTCAAATTGGCACAATCTTTAAAATGGCTAACTTGGGTCATGTTCTTTTTAATCGGCCAATGAATATAAATCCAACCCAATCTGCTCAAATCAAGGCTGATTACATTTTCATGATATTTACCAATAAGTGACAAAAGGCATTTTCTTCCCTTTGCCCAAACAAATTTATTTGACTCAGTTTTCGTCTTATTTTCAGGCTTGACACCTACATCCATGATTACTTAGTTAAGAAGGGCATGAATACTACAGCTGAGGCTTTGGCCGGGGAAGCTAATGTTAATCCGGGACAAGCTGGTCATTTCTTTTTTTTCTTTAATTACGGAGAAATTTTATAAATCGGTGGATAATGAGCCTCTCTATCTTTCTAGGGTTGAAACTGATTTTAAATTTTGCTTTATTAGCTAGCATGATTCATTAAATGTTCTAAATGCTTATGCTTAATTTGGAATGTGAACCCATGATTGATGACCGTATATAAAATCGAAAGTGGGCTTAAACCAATGATTGCTTACACTTTCATCACTGTTCACTGTCAAGCAAGCTTAAACCATGAGGCTCTAGGGCTTTTAAAATCGAAAAGCACAAAAAAGCAACAAGTTTGATGAGGTTTGAAGCGAAGAGCGAGAAGTGAAGCGCATACTTCTTTGAAGTAAAGTGCGCAAGTTACGAAAAACTAAAAAATACCAAACGTGCATAAATTATTACTATAATAAGGTTATTATTAATCGAACTCCTCATAGTTGAGTCAAAAAACGGACCGCATCTCGTTACAATGATTTTGCACGTCATTATCTGAAGCGCATGGCTTCACCCACGAAGCGATAACTCCTAGCTTCGCACTGCTTCGTCGTTTTAAGTGGCGTAGCGATGACTTTTAATAATACTATTGAGACTCAACTGATCTTGCCATCATAACATAACATGTCTAAAACCCATCGTTCTTTACCTTGATCGACTTCTATATTCTTCAAGTAGATTCCTAAAGCTAACATATTTTAAACTACTCGTTGTCTTAGCAAGTAGTCCAGAACTAAGTTGCTCGGACTCGGGTACGGGTGTTTGATACGGGTGCGGATCTAGAGGCCGGATCCTTCATGATCTAAATTATAAGAATCAGGGGTACGGATCCAGGTACGGATAGAGGTGCGTGGATTCGGCTAAAAATAATTCAAATATCTAAATATAGAATTATAAATATATATCTAAATTATGAGACACTATGTGAAAAACTTAAAAGTATTCTAAGAATGAAAAAACCTTGATTAAGAGGACAATCTGAGGAGGAGATAAAAGGAAGATGACTGATACAAAATTTTATGTATACAAGATAATTCATTTTTTTTAAGTTCACCCTATCTTTTGTTTTGATTTCAAAAATCATTGAATTTGTCCCGAATTTCTCGATCGATTTTGGTCTAAGTACCCATAATCGATTGACCAGATCGGGTACGAATCACACACCTACACATACGCCCACAGCACATAGTGTCGACACGGGTGCGGCCGAGCAGGTCCAAAACCCTTCTATCTAGGTCATTCCAATTTCCGCAAGTTATGACTAGAGGGCGTCCGACTCGGTACAAGTACAATTATTAGAGGAAGTCATAATTAAATAGGTATATTCCATTTGTGACTTCCTTTGTCTTTCTCTAATAACCGTCATAAGATAGTGCATTAAAGTAAAGATATACATTGTGAAGTTGAACTTTTCTCATCCCAATTTTTCATGTCGTCATAAATACTTAAACAATAAAGACTCAAGTTTCATTCTATTTTCTATTGAATGAGTGTTTAGTGTTCAAGGTTTATGAAGATTTGGTGTTAATAGCAAGTATGACTTTCCATGATTGTCACAGAGTTTTCTAATCCTGCTTTCTTGATTATATTTGCAAATCGAACAAGAAATAATACATTCACACATTAATGATTTATTAGTTTGGACTAAAAGAAAAGGAAAGTATTCATGACATTAGTTGTGATTAGTGGGGTTGAGACCGTAGTGGTAGAAGTTTGGGACTTAAAGAATTTTTTCATTGGTCAAATGCTCTTACTAAGCATGTGTCTCATAAAAAGATATTTATGACATCTAGAAGAACTAAAGCTTTTACAGCTCCTTAAGGTTAAAAAGCATGAATTTTCGAGTTACAACATTATAATATTCCCTAGAAGTAATTGTACTAAATGTTTTTTATAGTCGTGGTGTCATGAGTAGCTTGCGCACACCTCGACTAAATCCACAGGGTACCTGCTACTTCCCACCAACACAGATATCGAGTAATTCTATCCATCAAGGCTCGGAGACGGGAAGAAATCACCTATTTGCCTCTACTAGAATTTAAACCTGAGACCTCGTGGTTCTTAACCCACTTCGTTGACCACTAGGCCACACCTGTGGATGCTAATGATATTAAATATTTAGATCTATAATATGAAAATCAAGCAACATTATACGATTGTAATTTCTGCACCTAAGGGTATGGCTAGCGGTCAATATAGTGTGGTGAAAATCATTGGAGACCAAAATTCAAATTCCAAAAAGGGCAGTCCGGTGCACTAAGCTCCCTCTATGCGCGGGGTCTGGGGAAGGGTCGGACCACACGGGTCTATTGTACGCTGCCTTACCTTATATTTCTGCAAGAGGTTATTTCCACGACTAAAATTCAAATTCCAAATAGACAAAAAATTGCTAGGTAATTTTTCTCGTTTACTGAAGTCTTAGTGATGTTGTTGGGAGATAGTTGGTTCCCAGTGGATTAGGCAAGGTACCGCAAACTGACCTGGACACCAGCATTATAAAAAAGGATAATCTTCTCATAATTATGACGTATTATGTTGTCGTGTTTATGTGATGGCATGACTTTTCTGTCTTCCTCATTAAACGATGTCTCTCTCCATTGAAACTGATGGCATGACTTTTCTCTCCGTTGTAGAAATTGATCTCTTAATCCGGTAGAGGACAATTAGCAAAGCCACAGTTAATCTTTAACAGAGTAAGCACATAATATCAGCCGGCAGTACCTTCTCTCTCTTTGCTACTGCTTTTTCTTCCCCTTTTCCATTAGATAGTTCTATCTATTTGCCTTTGCATGTTCCCATTGTTTTGATTACATTTGCAAAATTTATTAATTTTTTCTTTGTTGTGTAGTATTTTGCTTTCGGGACTTTTTTTATTTCACAATTCGTTGGTAGGTTTTCAACTTCACTAACTTCTAGCTTTGTTGAGATAGGATTTTTACGTGGAAAAAATCCAACTCGAGGGGACAAAAACCACGACCTACGCTAGTAGAATTTCAACTTCACTAACTTGTAGCTTCACTGTTACAAGCCACTTTGTAATGACTATATTACAAAGAGTTTACTAACACCAACTTGTAATACACTTATCACAAGCCACTTTGTCACTCACTAGTTACAAAGACTTTACAACTGGTGACTAACTCTAGTCACAACACAAACATAGTTGGTTTATGATTTGGGTTTCCTAAAACAGTGCTTCTAAGAAAAGCACGATCGGAGTTATAGTAGGAAACAAAATACAAGATTACAACTCAACTAAGGACTCTTCTAGACTCATAGAGGAAATGGTCCGTAGTGGAGTTGTATTGTTTGTCTTGTAACAAGATATTATCCCTCTAGGACATCCCAAGAATGATAAACATGCTTAGTTGGTACACTTCACAATCAATAGGAAGTGACTGATGCACTATTTCTGCACTGTAGTGTGCACAGTTGCAGGCAGTCACTTTCTGCCGCAGCTTTCCAGCTGTAGAGTTGACTTGTACTTCTGTTAGGGGAATGTCAAGGGATTAGGTCCCAAAACTGTTTCTTGTGAGTTCAAGTGTACGCTGCCTAGATTTATTGAGTTCATGCTGACTGGTTGTGCTGGATACGCATTAGGTTCTTTATCTGGTTCTTTACATAAAGTTTGTTAGATCATCAAAACATAAGACTAACCCATCAATTTTCCCTTTTTTGATGATGACAAACTTTTAAAATAGATGAACAGTTATAAAGTATAACTTAACCAGATAAGGTACCAGGACCCCATATTGTTCCCCCTGTCTATGTGTTCCCCCTTAATTCTTGCCCATCAATTATCTTCCCCCTTTTGGCATCATAAAACTGCACAAACACACAGTAAGCATAAAGAAGTCTAACATAGCTAACCCATGCCCCATGTATGCACTTAACATGAAAGAAAACAGAAAAAAAAGTAAACAAGGTATCATACATAACAAAAGGGAGTTGATGCATTGATAGCAAAAAGATGTAAATACATAGAAAAGACTTAATTTGGACTTTTAAAACGGGAGCAGCATAGTGAAATCCAATTGTCAAACACAAAATAAGAACTATCAACCACAATCAGCAAAAGCATAACAAGACTGGACACTAACGGAAACCTAGTGGGCACTAGAAGAGGAAGGCTTGGAGGAGGAGGCAGCTAGAGTTTTGACAACAAGGTCCATGCGGGCATTGACAGACATTCGTTCCTCCAGAAGTTTCTCCCGCAGGTTCTCAACCTACTGCCTAAGCTCAGTGTTTTCCTTGGTCAAGCGGGCAACATCCTCATTGGAAGAATTAACAGAACTAGGTTTCCTAGCAGCTTGACTCAACTGAGTCTACAAGATGGCATTCTGAGCCTTCAACTTCCTGATAACTTCACTTGCATCATTCAGAGCGCTGATCAGTTGAGATATTGTTGAAGTGCTACCCACAATACACTCTTCTAAGGTTTTCTTGGAGAAGGTCTGCTTGCGGGTCCCTACTCGTGGGTTTTCTATGGGAACCTTATAGAACTATAACACCCGAGTAAGTAGGAATCCATACGGGAGCCCATGATTTCTTTCCTTGACATTTACCACCTTTCTCATATGTTCAATCATGATTGCGGGCAAGTTGACTGTATTGAATGAGTCAAAGGCCTCCATCAACACTAAATCAGACTTGGAGGCAATAAATCTCCTCTCAGTTCGGGGTAAGAGCACCTTATTAACCAATTCAAAAAGAAGCTGGTAAATAGGAAACAAAGCTTTCTTATGGACCCGTTCCCCTTGCTGAATGGTCCCTTCCTTTATAATGGCTCTCCAAAAATTTCCCGTACAAGCACTCTTCAAAGAAGACATCCCCTTAGATGGTACCTGAAGTACAATCCCCAAAGCAGCAACATCGAACACTATATCAACTCCTTTAACCAAAACACAGACATGATTCCTGACAGTGGTGAAGAGAGATGAGAGATGCATAAAATTCTTGCACAACATCCTCGTACACCTTAGGCACATCCATAGTAAAAAGATGTTCCCACTTCTGGAATTCAAGCATTCTGCCACATCCCATACATATCATAGATTTCAGGGTCAAACATCTGACCCCACCACACCCTTTGACTTCACACTTTCTCTTGCCATATTCCACTGTCACAAGGTATTGTTTTCAACGAACCTGTTCCCCCAACGGTTTCACTTTTTCTTTTTCCCACTTTTTTCACAGACTTTTCCTTTGCACACTCAACTGCCACAGACTCCTTGGTAACAACTTCATCAACTCCAGCTCGCTTGAACTTCCCACTACCTTTTGCAGGCAACACACGTTGTTTCTTCACCACTTCATCAGAAACTCCAGCCACAAACTTTTGAGATTTCGAGGACCTTTTCACCAGAGAACTTGGTTCCTCTTCTGTATCTTCATCTACTTCCACAACAAGAATATTTGCGTCCACCACTACTTTCCCTTCCTTCATCAGTCTCTTCTTCTTCTTCTTTTTAAGGCTTTTCTTGCTCTTTTCCAAGACAGAGTCAAGAGCCTCTTTCTTTTGCAACCGAGTAGATGGTCGCTTAGATGAGGACTCAGGAGTAGGAACCTTCTGACAAAGATTGAAACGGTCACTCAAAACCATCTAATCCTCATCTTCCTTGTTAGTAGGCTCAGAAAGGGGAGGAGTGGACTCCAGAGGTATTGTATAGAAGATAGGTTCCTGGTTGGTTTCTGTTGGAGGAGAAACTAGTTCCTCACCCGAATTATCTTTTGCAGAGTTATGAACCGGAGATTCAAACAAGACCATGGTCCCCTCATCTCCTAATAATGGAGGTTCTTCCCCATGAGGCTCAGGAAGGGAAGAAGCTTCTTCAGAAGGGAGACTCTTATAGGCAATTGTCATAATGTTTTTGGCCGCCTCTATTTCAGGAGACTCCATGGGAGCCATAGAGTCGAGGAGAGAGGAGTTCAGATATTGAGGGGTGTCATTGGCTAGGGTTTCTTTGGGTTGTTCATAAGGAAGATGATTAGCGGGTTTTGGAGAGAGAGAAGCAATGGCTTGTGGGGAAGATGGAACTGGTGTGGGAACGATGACATCTGGGAGAGTGGAGGTATGAACTTTTGATGGAGTGGGAGTGAAGTTAGTGGTAGGAGATGGAGAGTATGATTTGTTGTCTGCTGTGGAGAAGATAAACACAGAGGGTGTTGAAGAAGTTACGATCTGTAGAGGAGAAATATGAGGAGATAATGTTGAACAGTTGGAGAAGTGATGGTTTTATAAAAAGAAGAAGTAATAAAGAGGGGGAAGAGGATCGAGTTCAAAAAGGAAACGACAGTAGGTGTTTTGGGAAAATGAAACGTGTAGGAGAAGTGAAGGATTTGAGAGATTGGATGTGATAGAAACAGACATTGAAAAGTCGGATGATGTGGCGGCAACATTTAATGTGTTACTTTTTGAGAAAAGCATAGGAAAACACATAACTACTAACCTGTGGCACAGGAACCAGGTCCTGTACCCGGTTTTTGAAAAAAGTTTTTTTTTGGCTTCCTTTTGCAGTACAACACCGTACCTTTAATTTCTGTAATCACCATGTGTGTCTACCTGCAACGGTATTGATGTGAGTTAGGCTTAGTCAGAAAACACTTTAGCTAATTGTATCTGAGTGTGACTCTCATAGCCAATGCAAGAGAACGAGGTCCTTAGTTAGGTTTCATCAACCCCAGTGCCATCATGTTTTTCTCAAAGTGTTCCCTGCTTAGCGCCTTGGTGAAGATGTCTGCAATTTGATCTTCAGTGCAGCAAAACTTCTTGCAGATATGCCCCTTTTCAACATTGTCTCTCAGGAAATGATGTCTCACATCAATATGCTTGGTTCTTTTGTGCTGAACCAGGTTCTTTGCCATGTTGAGGGCACTGGTGTTGTCACACAAAAGTGGCGCACTGTCAATGTATACCCTAAAATCTTCCAATTGTTATTTGATCCCTAGCAGCTGAGCACAGCAAGATGCAGCTGCAACATATTTTGCTTCAGTTGTGGAGAGTGCCACTGAGTTTTGCTTCCTATACCCCAGGAGAATAAGCAAGATCCAAGGAAAGGAGCCATTCCAGAAGTATTTTTCCTTTCCAATAGATAACCTGCATAATCAGTGTCAGCATAACCAACAAGATTTAAATTGTCACCTGAATGATAGTATAGAACCAGGACATGTGTGCCCTTGAGATAGCGTAGGATTCTTTTGGCTGTCTTAAGATGAGACTCCTTAGGATTCGATTGAAATCTTGCACACAACCCCACACTAAACACAATATATGGACTGCTTGCAGTGAGGTAGAGTAGAGATCCAATGATCCCCCTGTACATTGTTTTGTTTACAGGTGATGCAAAATTATCCATGTCAAGCTTGGTTGCAACTGCAATAGGAGCGTCGATCACCTTTTATTCCTCCATGTCAAACCTCTTCAGCAGCTCCTTGATGTACTTCTGCTGACTGATGCATGTTCCCTTTGTGGACTGCTTCACTTGAAGACCCAAAAAGAAGTTCAGTTCCCCCATCATACTCATTTCGAACTCAGTTCCTATGAGTTTGGCAAATTCCTTGCATAGTGAGTCTGATGTAGCCCCAAATATAATTTCATCCACATAAAGCTGAACAATAAGCAGGTTCCGTCCCCATTTCTTCAAAAACGGTGTATTGTCAATCTTTCCTCGAGTGAACACATTGTCCAGAAGAAACTTCGATAGTTTCTCATGTTGATTTGAGGAGGAGGTTGTATTGTCTTCACTTTTTTCCCTCATCTGGATCATCATGTCAGATTTGCCATTTGAAACGTCAGATATCTCTCCAGGAACCAGAAGCGGGTCATTATCCTGATCATCATTGTCTCCTTCCTTGTTTGAAGAAGTTGTCTCATTGAATATCACATGAACACTTTCTTCCACACATTGTGTCCTTTTGTTATAGATTTTGTATGCTTTTCTTTGAGAGGAATATCCCAGAAAAATTCCTTCATCACTCTTAGCATCAAACTTCCCGAGCTGGTCCTTCCCATTGTTGAGAACATCACATTTGCATCCAAAGGTTCTCAGATGAGTTATCTTGGGCTTTCTTCCATTAAGTAACTCGTAAGGGGTTTTGTTCAGGAGGGACCTGATCATGCACCTGTTCACCAAGTAGCATGCAGTGTTTATTGTCTCTGTCCAAAAATTTTTGGCAATTCCACTGTCAATAAGCATTGTCCGTGCCATGTCTTCTAGAGTTCTGTTCTTCCTTTCAACAACACCATTTTACTGAGGGGTCCTTGGGGCTGAGAAGTTATGAGTGATCCCATTTTCATTGCAAAGTGCATCAAATTTGGCATTATTAAGTTCTGTTCCATGATTAGATCTGATGCAAGCTACCTTCAATTCCATTTTCACTTGGATTTTCTTAACAAAGGTGGTGAATACTTCAAATGCCTCATCTTTTGTTTTCAGGAATAGTGTCCAAGTGAATCTTGAATAGTCATCCACAATTACAAAGATGTACTTATTTCCACCTCTGCTTGGTATTCTGATGGGCCCACATAGATCCATGTGAAGGAGTTCTAGAGGTTCTGATGTGCTAATATCCTTCTTTGGCTTAAAGGATGATTTCACATGTTTTCCCTTAGCACATGCGTCACATACTTTGTGCTCCTTGAATTGAGAATTTTGGCAGACCACGAACCAGGTCATTCTATATCAACTTATTAAGAAGTGAGAAGCTTGCATGCCCCAATCTTCTATGCCATAGTTCTGCATCATCATCGACTACCTTCAAGCAGCTCACATCGCCAGATTCTAGAGATTTGAAGTCAGCAACATACATGTTCTTGTGCCTTTTGGCTACTAAAATCACTTGCGCAGTTACCAGACTAGTAACTATGCACACTTTAGACAAGAACTCTACTTTTCTTCCTTTATCACAGATTTGGGAGACACTCAAAAGACTGTACTTCAGTCCATCTACATAGTACATGTTCTCAATTGAGTGCGAAAGAGACTTTCCAACTCTTCCAATGCCGAGGATTTATCCCTTTTTCCATTTCCAAAGGATCCATCCCCACCTTGCAGGGCTTTCAGTGAGAGAAAATCTGAGGTGGTCCTAGTCATGTGCTTTGAGCATCCACTGTCCATGATCCATTGTAGTCTGCTTCCTCTCACTGTTCCCTGCACATATAGACTATGAATTAGATATAGGAACCCAAACTAGTTTGGGTCCCTTGTAATGAGGAAAAGGGTGAATAAGAGCTTTTCTAGTCCATGTAGGCAAGATACGTTTTTTATGAGTGGCACCTGGTCCCCTTTCAGTAGTGTTTTCTTTCAGCAAACACTTTGTTTTTCTGAACAGACTAAGCCCTGGCCTGGCAATTTTCCTTGAAGTGCCCATTGTTCCCACAGTGGGTACTTGCTGTGAGGGTTGTAAGGAATTTTCTCCTTTTTGAACCCAATTCCCTGCTTGTTTCCACCATTATTGGAGTACATGGCAGTCACAACATCTGAGGACCAGGTCCATTTGAGAGATGTCTCAAAATCAATTTTTACTTTCTTTAATTCAGCTTGAAGTTGCCTATTTCTCTCGAATTCACCGCACAAACTAGTTTTTACATCATTCAGTTCCTTCTCTAGTTTGATGTGTGTCTCACTAGGTATTTCCTTCCCTTTCTCAATACTTACGGGCCTATGTTCTAATTTGAGTTCCTCAATTGTTTCCTCCAGATCTGTGATTACCACTAAAAAGTCATCCCTTTCTTGCTCAGTAGCAGCAATTTTCTCTACTAGAGTGTTCTTTTCTTTGCTAAATTTCTCTATGGTCTCCTTCAAATCAACAATCACTATCATCAGGTCATCTCTCTCATTTTCTACACTGCTTATTTTTCCAATCAAGACTTCCTTTTCTTTTTCAATATTATCTATGGTCTCTTTTAAATCAACTACGCAGACTACTAGATCATCTCTAGATTGCTCAGCCTCTCCTAACTCTATAGTCAGTGAATCCTTATCATCAACCAAACTGTAGTATGCATCAATTAGAACATTTTCTAATGAAATTAATTTCTTAGAAGAGTAGGAATTCAGATTTCTTTGAACATCCCTGAATTTACCTCATCGTTGTCATCTTCTTCACCATTGTCAGATTGGGCCATTAGTGCAAACAATGAGTCATATTCTTTTGCTTAGTTTTCTACTGCCATCATGGAACTGTTTCCTGCATCAGGTTCCTCTTACTATTCACTTGATGAGTCTCCCCATGCAGCAAGAGCTTGCTTCATAACATTGTCAGCTGTATTTTTTGGCTGAATCGTTTGTCAGGAACCGAGTTCCTTTTTTGTTGTTTTGTCAGAGTTGTGTTTGTAGGGCTCCTTCTTTAGAAGTGGACAGTCCTTGATGAAGTACCCAAGCTTTCCACACTTGTGACAAAGATCATAGTTCTTAGGCTTGCTTGAACTGCCTCTCCTTGGTATTCCACCATTTCTTCGAACCATCTTTTTAAATCTATTAGTGAGATAGGCCATCTCACTATCTTCTTCACTTGAGTCGTCATTTTCACCCTTGAGCACCAGGTTCTTTTCCCTTTTTGGTTCTCTTCTTTCACTGTCTTTTTTTCTCTTCATCTCATACGTCTTCAGATTTCCAATCAGCACGTCCATGGTTAGAGTCTATAGATCTTTGGCTTCAGTGATAGCATTTACCTTGCTCTCCCAAGAGCCAGGTAAGACACTAAGAACCTTTCGTACAAGATTTTTTCTAGGAATTATTTCTCCTAGTGATTGAAGCTCATTTATGATATATGTGAATCTAGTGTGCATGTCTTGTATAAACGCATCATCCTTCATCCTAAATAGCTCATACTCAGTGGTGAGCATGTTAATCTTGGACTGCTTGACCTGAGTGGTTTCTTCATGTGCCGTTTGCAATGCTTCCCATATCTCCTTGGAAAATTGACAGGATGAGATTCTATTGTACTTATCAGGTCCTATATAACATACCAAGATTTTCTTGGCACAAAAGTTCTTCTCTACGACTTTTATGTCAATGTCACTGTATTCTTTTCTGGTTTTGGGCACCATCACACCAGGTTCTTCTCTAACCTTCTTCATGGGAACATGTGGACCATCACAATATAAAATCATGCATACAAGTCTTCCACCATCCGTAGTATTGACCGTTGAATCTAGGAGTCTATAGGTTGATTGTCCTTCTTCAAAGTTAGGTAAAGCAGCCATTTGAGAACCTTTCTAGGTGTTAACCCTTTAGAAAGAACCCGCTCTGATACCAATTGATAGTTTATATGAGTCCACCACTGTATAGAGGCCTGGTCCTATGTCAGTTCCCTTAGTGATAAAAGCTTAAAACAGTATGTTAATGAGATAGGATTTTTACGTGGAAAAATCCTAGCTCAAGGGGACAAAAACCACGACCTACGCTGGTAGGATTTCAATTTCACTTGTTTGTAGCTTCACTGTTACAAGCCACTTTGTAATGACTCTATTACAAAGACTTCACTAACACTAACTTGTAATACACTTATCACAAGCCACTTTATCACTCACTAGTTACAAATACTTTACAACTGGTGACTAACTCTAGTCAGAACACAAACACAGTTGGTTTATGATTTGGGTTTCTTAAAACAGTGTTTCTAAGAAAAGCAAGATAGGAGTTATAGTAGAGAACAAAATATAAGATTACAACTCAACTAAGGACTCTTCTGGACTCATAGTGGAACTGGTCCGTAGTGGAGTTGTCTTCTTGTTCTTGACACACTTGAGTCTTCAATGCAAGATCAGCTCTTCAATGCTTGAGAGAATATTTAGTAAATGCTCAAGTAAATGTCTTGTTTGTCTTGCAACAAGATATTATACCTCTAGGAAATCCCAAGAATGATACTCATGCTTAGTTGGTACACTCTACAACCAATAGGAAGTGACTATTGCACTGTAGCATGCACAGTTGCTGGCAGTCACTTTCTCCCACAGCTTTCCACCTGTAGAGTTGACTTGTACTTTTGTCAGGGGAATATCAAGGGATCAGGTCCCTAAACTATTTCTTGTGAGTTCAAACGTACACTACCTAGATTTCTTGAGTTCATGCTGACTGGTTGTGTTGGATACACATCAGGTTCTTTACTCAAAGTTTGTTAGATCATCAAAACATAAGACTAACCTATCAATTTCTCCCTTTTTGATGATGACAAACTTTTAAAATAGATGAACAGTTATAAAGTCTAACTTAACCAGATAAGGTACCAGGACCCCATATTGTTCCCCCTGTCTATGTGTTCCCCCTTAATTCCTGCTCATCAATTATCTTTCCCCTTTTGGCATCATAAAAAGGCACAAACATACAGAAAGCATAAAGAAGTCTAACATAGCTAACTCATGCCCCATGTGTGCACACAACATGATAGAAAATAGAAAGAAAAAGTAATCAAGTATCATACATAACAAAAGGGACCAGATTCATTGATAGTAAAAAGATGTAAATACATAGAAAAGACTTAATTAGGACTTTTAAAATGGGAGCAACATAGTAAAAATCAATTTCCAAACACAAAAAGAAAAAAAAAAAAAAAAAAAAAAGAACTACCAACCACAATCAGCAAAAGCATAACAAGACTGAACACTGACGGAAACCTAGGGGGCACTAGAAGAGGAAGGCTTAGAAGAGGAGGCAGCTAGAGTTTTCAGAACCAGGTCCATGCGGGCATTGGCAAACATTTGTTCCTCCAGAAGTTTCTCCCGCAGGTTCTCAACAAGCTGCCTAAGCTCAGTGTTTTCCTTGGTCAATCAGGCAACATACTTATTGGAAGAATTAACAAAACCAGGTTCCCCAGCAGCTTGACTCAACCGAGTCTCCAAGATGGCATTCTGAGCCTTCAACTTCCTGATCACTTCAGTTGCATCATTCAGAGCATTGATCAGTTAAGATATTGTTGAAGTGCTACCCCCAACGTTCTCTAAACATTCACACTTTTCTAAGGTTGTCTTGGAGAAGGTCTGCTTGCGGGTCCCTACTTATGGGTTTTCTACGGGTACCTTATAGAACTCAAACACCCGAGTAAGTAGGAATCCATACGGGAGCCCGTGATTGCCTTCCTTGAAATTTACCACCTTTCTCATATGTTCAATCATGATTGCGGGCAAATTGACAGGATTGAATGAGTCAAGGGCCTCCATCGACACTAAATCAGACTTGGAGGCAATAGATCTCCTCTCAGTTCGGGTTAAGAGCACCTTATTAACCAGCTCAAAAAGAAGCTGGTAATCAGGGAGCAAGGCTTCATTATGGACCCGTTCCTCTTGCTGAATGGTCCCTTCCTTTACAATGGCTCTCCAAAAAATTCCCGTACAAGCACTCTTCACAGAAGACATCCCCTTAGATGGTACCTGAAGTACCATCACCAAAGCAGCAACATCGAATACCATATCAACTCCTTTAACAAAAACACAGACATGATTCCTGGCAGTGGTGAAGAGAGATGCATAAAATTCCTGCACAACATCCTCGTACACCTTAGGCACATCCACAGTAAAAAGATGTTCCCTCTTCTGAAATTCCAGCATTGCGATAATCTACCGCATCTCATACATATCATAGATTTCAGGGACAAACATCCGACCACACAACACCCTTTGACTTCACGCTTTCTCTCTCCGTATTCCACTATCACAAGGTATTTTTTTCAACGAACCTGGTCCCCCAACGGTTTCCCTTTTTCTTTTTTCCAGCTTTTTCACAGACTTTTCCTTTGCACACTCAACTTCCACAGACTACTTGGTAAGAACTTCATCAACTCCAACTCGCTTGAGCTTCCCACTACCTTTTGCAGGCAACACACGTTGTTTCTTCACCACTTCATCAGAAATTCCAGCCATAGATTTTTGATATTTTGAGGACCTTTTCACCAGAGAACTTAGTTCCTCTTTTGCATCTTCATTTACTTCCACAACAAGAATCTTTGCGTCCAACACTACTTTCCCTTCCTTCATCAGTCTCTTCTTTTTCCTTTTAAGGCTTTGCTTGCTCTTTTCCAGGGCAGAGTCAAGAGCCTCTTTCTTTTGAAACCGAGTAGATGGTCACTTAGATGAGGACTCAGGAGTAGCCACCTTCTGACGAAGCTTGAAACGGGCACTTAAAACCATCTCATCCTCATCTTCCTCGTTGTTAGGCTCAGAAAAGGGGGGACTGGACTCCAGAGGTGTTGTATAGAAGATAGGTTCCTGGTTGGTTTCTGTGGGAGGAGAAACTGGTTCCTCACCAGACTTATCTTTTGTGAAGTTATGAATTGGAGATTCGAACAAGAGCATGGTCCCCTCATCTCCTAATAATGGAGGTTCTTCCCTCCTGAGGCTCAACTCAGGAAGGGAAGAAGCTTCTTCTGAAGGGAGACTCTCAGAGGCAATGGCCATAATGTTTTCGGCCGCCTCTTTTTCAGGAGACTCTATGGGAGTCGTAGAGTCGAGGAGAGAGGAGTTCAGATACTGGTCAGGGTCATCCTCAGAAATTTCAAAATCTTGAGGGGTGTCATTGGCTAGGGTTTTTTTGGGTTGTTCAGAAGGAAGAGGATCGGCGGGTTTCGGAGAGAGAGAAGCAATGGCTTGTGGGGAAGAGGGGACTGGTGTGGGGATGATGACATCTGGGACAGTGGAGGTCTGAACTTCTGATGGAGTGGGAGTGAAGTTAGTGGTAGGAGATGGAGAGGATGATTTTTCATCTGCCGTGAAGGAGATAAACACAAAGGGTGTTGAAGAGTACGATCTGTAGAGGAGAAATATGAGGAGATAATGTTGAGCAGTTGGAGAAGTTAGGGTTTTATAAAAAGAAGGAGTAATGAAGAGGGGAGAAGAGGAAGGGGTTCAAAAAGGAAACGACGGTAGGTGTTTTGGGAAAATGAAACGTGCAGGAGAAGTGAAAGGATTTGAGAGATGAGACATGATAGACACAGACACTAAAAAGTCGGATGATGTGGAGGCAGCATTCAATTTGTTACGTTTTGAGAAAAGCATTGGAAAACACATAATTACTAACATGTGGCACAGGAACCAGGTCCTGTACCCGTTCTTTGAAAAAGTATTTTTTTTTTTGCTTCCTTTTGCAGTGCAACACCGTACCTTTCATTTCTGTAATCACCATGTGTGTATACATGCAATGGTATTGATGTGAGTTAGGCTTAGTCAGAAAACACTTTAGCTAACTGTACCTGAGTGTGACTCTCATAGCAATGCAAGAGAACGAGCTCCTTAGTTAGGTTTCTTCAACCCTAGTGCCATCCTGTTTTTCTCAAAGAGTCCCCTGTTTAGGGCCTTGATGAAGATGTCTGCAATTTGATCTTCAGTGCAGCAAAACTTCATGCAGATATGCCCCTTTTCAACATTGTCTCTGAGGAAATTATGTGTCACATCAATATGCTTGGTACTTTTGTGCTGAACCGGGTTCTTTGCCATGTTGAGGGCGCTGGTGTTGTCACACAAAAGTGGCACACTGTCAATGGATACCCCAAAATCTTCCAATTGTTGTTTGATCCACAGCAGCTGAGCACAGCAAGGTGCAACTGCAACATATTCTGCTTCAGCTGTTGAGAGAACCACTGAGTTTTGCTTCTTTATACCCTAGGAGATTAGGCAAGATCCAAGGAAATGAGCAATAAAAAGGTTCCTTCCCCGTTTCTTAAGTAGGGAAACTCTGCTGATCTACCCAGTTCCTCCACCAATCAAATCCAAGTTCCAAATTGGAAACACAAAAGCTCGCAGCCCCTTGATAACATAATCGCTCCCCTTGATTCAGGAGTTCAAACTAGATCCAAAACCAGAAACTCACTATGTTAACATAATAACATATTGTTTCTGAAGAAGTGAGGGTTTATGTGGATGACATTATATTTGGGGCTACAACAGACTCACTATGCACGGAATTTTCCAAACTCATGGGAAGTGAGTTCAAAATGAGTATGATGGGGGAACTCAACTTCTTTTTGGGTCTTCAAGTGCAGCAGTACACAAAGGGAACATGCATCAGTCAGCAGAAGTACATCAAGGAGCTGCTAAGGAGGTTTGACATGGACGAGTCAAAGGTGATCGACACTCCTATTGCAGTTGCAACCAAGCTTGACATGGATGATTCTGGATCACGTGTAAACAAAACAATGTACAGGGAGGTCATTGGATATCTACTCTACCTCACTGCAAGCAGACCATATATTGTGTTTAATGTGGGATTGTGTGTAAGATTTCAATCGAATCCTAAGGAGTCTCATCTAAAGGCAGCCAAAATAATCCTACGCTATCTCAAGGGCACACAGGACCTAGTTTCGTACTATCCTTCAGGTGACAATTTTAATCTTGTTGGTTATGCTCATGCTGATTATGCAGGTTATCTAGTGGACAGAAAAAAGACTTTTGGAATGGATCGTTTCCTTGGATATTTCCTAATCTCTTAGGGTACAAGGAAGCAAAAATCAGTGGCTCTCTCCACAGCTGAAGCAAAATATGTTGCAGCTGCATCTTGCTGTGCTCAACTGTTGTGGATCAAAAAATAATTGGAAGATTCTGGGGTATACATTGACAGTGTGCCACTTTTGTGTGACAACACCAGTGCCATCAACATGGCAAAGAACCCGGTTCAGCACAAAAGAACCAAGCATATTGATGTGAGACATCATTTCCTCAAAGACAATGTTGAAAATGGGGCATATATGCATGGAGTGTTGCTGCACTGAAGATCAAATTGCAGACATCTTCACCAAGGCCCTAAGCAGGGAACACTTTGATAAAAACAGGATGACACTGGGTTTGATGAAACCTACCGAGAAAAGTGGTAAAAGTTGATTTGCGTCGTGCCACGACGTTAAATGCGGCGCTTGGTGGGAGGCAACCCATCATTTTTTTAAAATTTTTTAAGTCATTTATGAAATTTTTCTTTTTAAAATAGATTATTATAGTTATTTTAACCAATCTGCCAAGTTTCGCATTTTTTCGAGTTGATTTGAGCAGGTTCGGGGTACCGGGAGTCAAAACCAGTGCAAGAAAACAAAGAAATTGCTGGGCAAACATTCTGCCTAGGTCTGCGATGTCTTATGTCCAAAATGCTATAGCAGAATGGCATTTGCGATCAAAAATGCGATCAGTAGCTGTTGAAAGTTGCTGGGCAATTTTCGCATTTGCGAAAATGTGTTCGCATTTGCGATGTTCCCCAGTCGCAATTCCCAAATTTTGTTCGCAATTGCCAAAACAGCAGGAATGAGTGACATTCGCAATTGCGAAAAGTCAGTCACAATTGTGACATCTGAGAGTTAAAAACAGACAGTCATTCATTTTGAACAAAAATTGAAGAAAACAAATTGTATGGCTCTCAAACTCTTGGCTTCCTCACTCTCATCACTGTAAACCTCATCAATTCTCACTCCTAATTGCACGGATCCAGGTATGAAAGCTTCATCACTCTTTCATCTTCCTCTTCGTCTTCATCTTCTCCTGTATTCCTCTCGATTCTGCAACCCTAGAGTCCAAATGGGTATCATTCTTTGCCCGAAATTGTTCAAATTTGTTTCAAAACTTATGTTAGTTTCTGGGTGAGGATTGGTTGAGAGTGTGCGATTATGTTTGTTGCTAAAAAAATGGAAAAGTCTGAGTACCCAAACCTTGTCAAATAGAAGTGAAGTTTTTATGCTTTTTATGTGTTTGATGAAAGGCCCGAATGAAGTTCTTGGCCGAACCATCGACATTTTTTGATTCATAGCCGTACCATTATTTCACTCTTATCATTTGCTAACAGGTATTATAATTGGAAAATGAGCTCTAATTCTGAAGGATCCGCAAGTGACAACCCCGTGGAAGATGAGCAGAACTTTGATCACCACCGGTTCTTGTCATTGGAATGCCAAGAACAGTATTATGCTGAACTGATCTCGAAAAAGTTGCTCCCAGAGAGTGGTATAGTGCTGGACAACGTCCCGGAACGCCTTCCCGAATTCCATCAAAGGCTGGTAACAATGGCATGGAACTGTTTTTCTCCTGAACCTTGCCGTGCCAATGAGCAATGGGTGAGGGAGTTTTATGCAAATCTCCCGACTATCAGATTGAAAAAGCCAAAGATGAGAATTCGCGACAAAATGGTGCGATTTGGGGCTGAAGGTGTGAATAATTTCTATCATTTACAAAACCACGACATGGGTCCATTCAAGGAAAAAGACTGTGCTTCAGGGGTGTGGTTGGTATCCAAATTATGCCCGGGTGCAGATGTTCCATAGGCAGCTGAAAAAAGGGGGATCACATCAAAAGAGTTCACTGCGGAAACAAAGATATGGCTGGCCATCATATGTAGTTGTGTCTCCCCTGTGTCAAACATATAAAATCCCAATTACAAGAGCTCAAATGATAGCCTCCATCCTTGATGGCATTCATCTAAATGTGAGTGTAATCTTCATCAATGAACTAAGAGAGTATCGGATCTAGAATAGCACTTAATTGATATTCCCATCGCTTATCACTGAGCTGTGCCAACTGGCTGGGGTGGAAGAAGCTCTAGGGGACAATTGGATAGAACCGGGGAAGCCTCTACATCCGTTGAGGAAAAGACGAGAGGGAGGCACAATAAAGAGAAAAAGAGAAAGATAGCTTTTTCTTCTCAGGTTGATCCGAGTAGTCAGCCATCATCCTCTACAGGAGGACCATTTGCTGTGCTTAGTGAGGAGATGCGAGTGATTCGCGATCTAGTGGCCGGCCTTCCACAGGGACCTGGGGAGACATCTGAGGGACATGCTTACATTTCAAAGAAAAAGTTCCAGAAATACATTGAAGATCAAAGGAAGCAGGAAGATCACCTCAAGGCACTGGAGAAGGCATACGCTGAGCTGGCCAAGAAGCATGGTGAATTGAGCACTTCACATAGCAACCTAGAAATGGCACACACCCAGATGGTGAAAAGGGAGAAGAAAAGAGACAAATTATTTACTCACATGTGGAAGGGTGTGAAGGGAATGTGGAAGGTCCTAAAGCCTCAGGACCGGATACCATCGACCAGGGTTGTGGATGATGATGATGTTCCTGTTGCTTGGCCCGAGGAAGAAGGAGAAGAAGATGATTCTGACTCAGATTGCGAGGAGAGCACTTGATGCAGTATTGAGGGAGCACTTTCCACCATTTTTACTCTATCATGTTTTGTTGCATTGGGGACATTGCAACATCTTTAGTTGGGGGTGGCTTCTTGTATAACTGTTATTCTAGTATAATTGTGGATATATGGCAGATTAGTACTGTGATTGTTTTCATTTTGTTATTAGTATATTTCTATGTCATGTGTTATATTAGTATGTTTATATCTTGTTATTAGTATATTTCTATGCCATGTGTTATATTAGTATGTTTATATTAGTGTGTTTAGCTACTTGATGTAGTATGTTTTATGTTAGTGGCGATATCCTTGGTTTTCTTTATACCACGGTTCCTTTTCCAAGGATGCCAATTTTCTTCTTGAACCGGGTAATTGTAGAAAAATTTTGTCGACTTTTCCCGATGATGGATAGATTGACAACTTTCTTAAGGGAATTAGTCTTCTAGTTAGAATTAGTTTTTGTTAATATAGGAAAAATAAATGGTTTGAGTTGGGGTTTGCGCCCATTGACAAAGTTGTGGCTTGCTTGGTATCAATATGATTTAAACCTCGGCATATGAATTTTTGATTGTTGAGAAAGAAAAATAATTGAAGCAGAAATATCATGACTTTTAGGCTCAAATTTTGGCTCTTTGATTCACTAAATAGCTTTATTTGCTATATGCAACCTCTTTGAGTCATTGGTTTCAATTGAATTTTGGATTTGTATTCCACTTGAATGTTCATGTGCCATGTGTGGTGAGATTATTTGTGAGTTCTTTTGCATTACTTGTAGTCTAGAACTTGCCCGGAATGTACTTCAAGGCGAAATCATAGACTAACTTTGCTTGAAAAATGATATTAGGCCTTCCTTGGACCGCTAGTCAACCCATTTGGAGCCTTTAACCTTATTCTTTGGCAACCATATTACAAGCTTAAATCATTTGTTCTTAATTGATCTAGCTTTTGGCACCCTACCTCCCTAAGTACTTTGAAAGTGTAAACATAGGTTAAAAGCCTAAGTTTGGGGGTGAAGGTTGGAAAAGTTGTGATATGGAAGTTGTTTGAAAAGGTGGAAGGTAAAAAAAAAAAAAATGAAACCTTCCTAGACTTTGAAAAAAGAAAAAAAAAAGAAAAAAAAAAAGAAAAAAATGATAAAAAGTTGTGAATAAAGGGAAGACTAGGTGTGGAATGAAAAGTGAAGAAAGGATGGAAAATATTTTTGAAGGAAGTGGGACTCTAATTGTAAATTTTGTAGTGCTTGGGGAGGTTTTGAGTCACTTTAACCAAAATTGTACCCTACCTCAACCAAAAGCCTAAACTACAACCCCTTAAGTCCTAGTTGATTTTGAACCAAGTTGTCTACATAAGTGGAGGAATACATGAAGGGCACTTGAAGTTGTTTGAGCACTTGAAGTTCATAAAAGTATTCGGCAATTCATATGCATTAGTTTAATTGTTGGTACCAATCGAAGTCATGCATTTGTGCTTAAAGTAGACCTTTTTGTCTTGGCATGATAAAAATATAATGTGAGTTAAATACTTGGGAAGGGATTTTGTCGCTTTCATTGCTTGAGGATAAACAATAGTTTAAGTTTGGAGGTGTGATAAGTTGGTATTTTACCAACTTATCTTGTCTTTAAACCTATACTTTTGCTATGTTTAAGTGATAAAATCATCTGTTTAATGTCATTTACTTCTATTTTACAGGATGTATGTGATTTAGAAGTAATGGTGAAGAAACCAAGTAAAAACAAATCAAAAAGAAGTAAAAAAGAGGAAAATCTGGGCAATGCCCTCAGTGGTCGCATTTGCGACAAAACCGTGGGAAATGCAATGTCAACCAGGACAGTCAACCTTCGCAAATGCGAAGGATTCATCGCAAATGCGAAAATGAGCAGTATAGGCAAGGTTGGGAATTGCGAACCTGTGTTCGCAAATGCGAAGATCGAGCTTCAGGCCAGGGCATTTCTGGAATTTCACATTTTTAATCCCCAAACCATTTTTATACACGACCAAGCAGGATCTTTTGGTAGTTTTTAGCTTTTAGAAAAACAGATCTTTAGCCTTGTAAATATAATTTTGTGGAGAGAAGAACAAGTCTTGAAGTTAGGGTTTGCACACACACTTGGGATTTGAAGATTTCACTCTTGTGGTCAAGGATTTCTTATCCATTTATGTTTGTTTCTTCATTTCCTTGCTTTGTAGTGAATATTTAAGTGTGTAGTATTTCTTTCCAACACTAGTTCTTGTTTATGGAAATATTCATGTTTGAAGTGTGGATTAAATACCTTGTTGTGCTTATGTATTAAATGATTTTTCATCTTTTATGAAGTGAGTTATTGTTACTTTAATTATTCTTGTTCTTTAATGTTTCCAAAGGGATTAGCTAACCCTAGGTCTCGCCCATTAACTCCGAATTAATTTTGGAAATGATAATTTGGGGTAGGAAAGATTAATTAACAAGAACTTGAGGCTTTAACCCTCATTTTATAGATTCTACCTAAGGATAGGATTGAACTACTTGTAGCCGTATCCGGGTGTGCTTAATCTCTTGATTGTGTTAGGAATAATTCAATTAGGAAGTCTTATTAGTCTTTGGAAAAAGCTAATTAAGAATTATTATCCGTGGCTAATTAACATTAACTCGCTCATATTTGTAAAATCGTGAAATACATTGGATTACTTACTTGAGTGTAATTCCCGAAGCATTCATACTTGTTGCCATTGATCATTTTTACTTGCTTTCTAGGTTAGTTTATATTTTCGCATTTAGTTATAAACAACTTTCAAAACCAAAATCTTATTTGTTTGGCATTGCGCGATAAGTGATAATTCTCTTGCATTCCTAATCGCCTCCATATTGTTCTCTGTGGGATTCGACCCCAACCTTGTTGGGTTACTATATTTGACATCGATCGCTTACACTGTTTTAAGGTGTAATTTGAGCGTATCATCTAGAAGAGTCCTTAGTTGAGTTGTAATCTTGTATTTTGTTCTCTACTATAACTACTATCTTGCTTTTCTTAGAAGCACTGTTTTAGGAAACCTAAATCATAAACCAACTGTGTTTGTGATGTGGCTAGAGTTAGTCACCAGTTGTAAAGTCTTTGTAACTAGTGAGTGACAAAGTGGCTTGTGATAAGTGTATACAAGTTAGTGTTAGTAAAGTATTTGTAATAGAGTCAGTACAAAGTGGCTTGTAACAGTGAAGCTACAAGTTAGTGAAGTTGAAATCCTACCAGCGTAGCTCGTGGTTTTTGTCCCCTTGAGTTGGGATTTTTCCACGTAAAAATCCTATCTCATTAACATACTTGTCACACCTCCTTTTTTGTACACCCCAAGGGGGTATGGGAGTTTTTTCAATTAAAGTGACATTATTCGAAATGGGATTATT
>ML363442.1:0-37053 GCA_005239505.1 Nicotiana paniculata | reverse complement strand
CTACTGAGTCTCTTTCAATAATTGTTTTCCTATCAAACCCTTTCAAAACTATGTCAAGCACTCCCACTCTACTCATAGGTCTTTAAATTCTGCCCCTCCAGTGTGTGATTGCTTTGGGATCCCTGTGAGATCCCTCTGAACTCTGATGCAGTGGGGATGGCACTTCCACACTGCATTTACTCAGTTATGGTTGTGAAATCTGGGTGTGAGCACTGCCCGGGATCCTTGAGGTCCTTAGGGAACACTGACACACCCGGACATGAAAAGGTTATGAAAAACTTTGGCACTTGAGGCTGTGGGAAGTTTGGTATATCTGGGCCTGTTTCAGGCTCCCTATAGTGTAACTTCTTCTTTTGTTTTTCTACTTATGTAATTCATTTCAATATTGATTTGTAATAATTATTGTGAACGAATATTGGGGTTGGCTAGTGAAAAGGGGAGGGTAGTTATATATGTTATCAATATCAATGGGTAGAAATCATGCCTTAGGTTTACATTTCCTATATGTGCATTAGAATCCATGTTTAGGACCAATACATTCAAAGCATGCCATTAGATATCATGTTCTTAGGTTTCACGTATAATGTTCCAGCATCTCATTTGATATTATCACTTAGAAATCCTGCTTCTAGGCTAAATAAAACATTAACATAAAAAATGTTGCTCCTGCACATCCTGAAATTATGCTGTAACTTTCTGTGCATTTAGAAATCATGCTTTAGGAATTCTGCATATCTTGAAATCATTATGCATTTTATATGTGCATACTGGATACCATGCCTTAGGATTTCGTTTGTATTTGCTAAGACACGCCTAGTTAAACTACTGACGCATGAAAAAAGGACATAAGACAGTCTCCCATTTGATTATCCTGTTTTTAATAAACTGATAACAATCCCTGTATTTTGTAACACTTAGAACATCATGATTTAGGTATAACAACTTCTAAACAGTCTTTTAACAATTCTGGTAACTATTGTGCATTAACCCCACGCCTAGGCAAGCCTTAGGTAATCAACCTTTATAAAACTGGAAAACTGCTTCTTTGTGTTTACTGCTTAATGGTTAACAAGATTAAATCAGTAGGCAAACTTATTAGGTCCCCTGCTTCTGGGTTTATAAAATAAAACTGCATATCTTCTGTGTTTTGATATTCACTTAGACATCATGTTTTAGGATCCTGTCTAATAAAAGTGCCTCTTTTTGTGTTTGAGTCGTGATGTTTACGTGCATTATTTGTGGAGGTAAATCTGAGCCTCTTATTTATTCTTTCCTACCTTTATTTGATAAAGTCCTATTTGTTCTTGCTTGTCGCATAGTATTTTCTCCTTTTAAACCTTAGGGGTATGTCTAGAACTGCCTATAGGTAGAGGTTCTAATTTCCTCCAGGACCATTAAGAAGGGACGGGTAATAGCACACATAGAGTTCGTTAAATAACACTAGCTTAAATAACCGCTAAGGGGTGGGAAAGGGTAGATATGAATATGATGAACGGTGCGCTAATGCCACATGTATCCCCTTTCTGAGGAGTGATTACCGGGCATTGCGTTGATGTGATCCTATAGGATAAACAACCTAGGACTCCTAATCCCTTACACATGTGTGGTTATACTGTAAATCTTTCAAAACCTTATATATGTGCTTAGACTTTAAATCTTCTAAAACTTTACTTCACATGTGTGCTTAGACTGCGAATCTTTTCAAAACCTTTATTTGTTTAAGCTTATTTGCTACTTGTTTAAATTCATAAAGCTTGTTTGGCCGGGAACCACAGTTGTGGACTTTGAGGGGTGCCTAACACCTTCCCCTTGAAGTAATTTCAAGCCCTTACCCAATCTATGATTATTCAAATCTGTGTTATAATGACCCTTAGTAGGTTCCCTAACGCACCTTAATTCGTTAGGTGGCGACTCTTCAATTCCTTACATACCCCTTTTCCCAAAAGGAAACGAGTTATCCCAATAATTTCAAAAACCTTGACCGATCTGAAAGGAGAGGGAAAAGTGGGCGCGACAGCATGGTGACTCTGCTGGGGACTTCTAGGCTTTTACCATTTCAAACTGCTTTGTGTATTTGTCTTTATTTTGCTAAAACCTGCACCCCTTTCCCTTTCCCTTTATGTGCAATTAAATGTTTACTTTCCCAAGTATTTATTCTTTTAAATGAAACTGACATATTTCCTTTTGTTTTCCTTTGTAACTGCTTTTCAATCATAACTGTTGTATTTACCGCTTTCATAACGTGCAAATACATGACAACATGCTTTTGTTGCTTATTTTATTGTTGCATAATCATGATCAACATCATATTTCACTCGTTCCTATACAAATCCTATAGCAACGCTTGATGAGTGGTTGCGCTCTTCTTATTTTATATCACCCCCTAAATTCGGAAAGGCTTATTTGCGGTAAAACTAGTCGATCAACGGTGCAGTCGACGATTCAGTGCCTTTCCCCCTCAAGTTGTTCGCTTGAGGGTACCAGTCTAAAACCCCATAGAAACCCTACTCTGATTATAACTGTACATGCATCATGGTCAAACCTAGCCGGGTTAATATGTTTTCCGCATAAAAACCCTTTAAGACAGCCTTATCCAAGAGTCCACCGGGGTTCTTGTAATCCCAACCGGCGCGATCACGATATGTGCATTAATTTGGAGAAATAAATGCCAATATGCTAATCACTAATGTATAAGTAGTTGAAACACTTATACATTATACCCATGATCATCCCCTCCAAAACCTTAATGGAGGGGATCGAGGGGCAAACATATACCATTATACCCATGATCATAGCAGACACATACCGAGCCCTGGACCGCTACCATAAGGGGTTCAAACACTTCGAGGGTTGTAATCTGCTACTACATCTTTGGTTATTGAAGCATCTCCAAAGGGGTCAATATCGTCAAGAGTTTCGATGAAGGGCGTGGAATGAACATATAACCTTCCATCACCCTAAGGAATGACCTACATCCCAGACAGGTTTGCTCAAACAAAAAATGCTACAGAATGGGCGCAGTTTTTTGACAATTTGACCAAGAACCAGGTCTAATGGATGTTCGAATCGAATGGTTCCCTACCAGTGAGTTCATCATCAGATCGAGGGACGCTCCGCACCTAGTGTTTATCGGTTTAAGGGGCATATACCCTTATGCTTCCATCAGGGTTATGAGAAAGGCAAGCAGGAAGCAAGTCATATCGCGAGTCTCTAAAATGAGTCATTACAGAGCAGATTTTTCGGACAACGACATCCCGTACAAATACGAAGATCAGCATATGTGGCATCTAAAGGTTATTATAGAAATGGACACCATAGAGCTAGACAGGTATCACACAGAGCATGTACGCTTTTATCTATCATGGTTGGAAGACAACATAGCTGGGATAGTTGAGCCGAGAATCGATGGGGAAACATGGTCATAGACGAAGTTGTTGAGGTCCAAGTAAAATAGAGTAAATTGCGCAAAAGGGTTCGTGAGTACGAGGCCGAGCATCTAGAACAACACAAGACCGATATGGAACTGATCAATGGGTGGAAGGAAAGGGATATCAAATCCAATGAGAGGTTGGAATATTTGGAGCAGGGTCTGATGGAACTAGAGGCGAAGACAAGGAAAAGAGTCGCTGACTGCCAAAATGCTGAGGGAAGCGAAGGAGGGCATCTAGCAAGAGTATACCTGCTGTTGGGAATGCACGACTTGGGGAACCTGATCGACAGGGACAAGAAGATCACGCCCGGAGAAGGTCCTTCTAGGACCAAGTAGATTAGATTCACCTGCTTTTTCAAATGTAATAAGGCCAATTGCCATTAGTGATCATCTTATTAAGTGTCATTTTTGATTTATCTACTTTTACATTAATGAAATGAGGGAATTATTGGCATCTAAGTTCTCCAAATCAACTTGTCGCTAGGCCTACCTCGGGCACAATAAGGCTCCCCAAATTAGGACACGCTTTTATATCCCTGCAATGTGTGTTTAAATACTGAAATATTTTCTCATGATCCTCACTGACTTGGCTACCTTTTGTTTTTGCTTTTGTTTTCTTTCTTTTATTCCCCTCCCCAAATGTTGGTTCGTGCATTCTGTCATCATCATCATATCACACAAGATCCAGGGGCCCTCCACCTCCTTCTCCTCCTAGTACACTTAAATGCAAAGGCAAAGGCAAAATGGAAGATTTGAGCAATATCATAAAGGAAAACACAATGACAGCTGAACGAACAGAAGATCCTAACAATCAAGGTACTCAGGTTCATAATGAGGCTATGACACAACTCGAGAAAAGGTTGTTGAAACTCCAAAGGGATCTTGAGCATGTCCGGAATTTGGCAAATTTATCCTAGTCACTCAGTGTTCCAGATGTCAACCATCAAAACATCCAAAATCCCATACCTCCTCAGAATACCCCAAACAAACAAAATCCTCCCACAGCTCATTACCACACAACTTCAACGAAAAATCCAACTATTCCACCACAATACAATGCTTGCCACACTTCGAGAAACACCCCACTGATCGTCCCCGAGCCACAAAGCTCCACAAATGACCACCTCTATGCTCAGGCGCCAGGCCATCATAACAACCCCATATACATGGAGACTCTACCTCACTCCACCCAACCCATTTCATACACACCTGAATCCAGTGAGAAGGATTTGCTTATCAAGTATTTGGCCGAAGAACTCAAGAAGCTGACTAGCCGAGTTCAAGGTGTTGAAGGAACTAAGGGAGTTAAAGGGTTGAACTATGAAGATCTCTGCATACAGCCCGATGTTGAACTACTAGAGGACTACAAACCTCCTAAGTTTGAGATGTTCGACGGTACAGGTGATCCTAGGGTCCATCTGAGGACTTATTGTGATAAATTGGTTCGAGTAGGAAGAGACGAGAAGATTCGCATGAAATTGTTCATGAGAAGCCTCACCGAGGATGCTCAGTCTTGTTACATCAGCCAAGACCCTAAGAAGTGGTCCAACTGGGTAAACATGGCATCAGACTTCATGGACCGGTTCAGGTTCAATATAGAGAATGCGCTAGACGTGTTCTATATTCAGAATCTTAAGAAGAAGCCCACCAAAACTTTTCACGAGTATGCCACTCGCTGGAGATCTGAAGCAGCTAAGGTCAGGCCTTCCCTAGACGGAGAACAAATGAACAAATTCTTTGTCCGGGCACAAGACATGCAGTATTATGAGCAGCCAATGGTGATTGAAAACCACAAACTCTCCGACATCATCAAGTTAGGTGAGAGAATCGAAGAAGGGATTAAAAGTGGAATAGTTACCAATTTTGAAGCATTACATGCCACGAACAAGGCCCTACAGTCTGGCGGCATATCCAAAAAGAAAGATGTAGGGGCTGTAATGGTTGCACAGGGACCCAAATCACCACTGACATATTGAACCTCTCCACTCACATACCGAGCACCCCCGTCCACATATCAGTCAGCACCTCCACCAACATATCAATTATCTCCACCACCTACCTATCAGCCTACTTCTCCCAGATATTCCCAACCAGCTCATGTTTACCATGCTTACAATTCTCAACCATCTCACTTCCAATCACCCCCTGTTCGCCAAAATTTCCCGAGACCTCGACCTAATTTTGACCGCAGGCCGCCCAAGAAATATACTGCCATTGTTGAACCTATTGACCAGTTGTACAAAAGATTAAAAGCTGCTGGTTATGTTACTCCTATCCATGATGTAACCCCTGAATATCCAACCCAATGGGTCCACCCAAATAAAACCTGTGCATACCATTCCGGCATGAAGGGGCATACAATTGATGAATGTCGTTCACTTAAGGATAAAATCCAGTCTCTGATTGATAATAAGGTCATCCAAGTAAAGGAATATACTCCCAATGTCCGCAACAATCCGCTCCCAGACCATAGGGGTGGAGGCGTCAACATGATAGATATAGAGGAAGAATGGGACCCAAGGGGTCGATCAGATTGATCAAAGAAGGTGATGACCCAAAGAAGCCAGCGGTCACACTTAATCCCATCATAGTCCAGATTCAGCCGTCAGGAGATGTTGAGGTAGCTGCGTCAGTCCCATTCAAGTTTGAAGTGCCACCACCTGCGGATGCACCTGTGCCGTTTGAGGTTGAGGTAATCCCACCTGCCACGGCACCTGTCCCATTTGAAGTGAAGATAGACGCACCAATTATAGTGACAGTGTCAACCCGACCGCTTTTCAATACCAATAACGTACCTTGGGACTACGTGGCTGAAGCAAGAAGGAAATGTTAGTTTAAGATGGAAGAAGCTAGTGCCGCACAGGGGATGACCAGGACCGGCAAGGTCTATACACCTGAACACTTGGTAGAGTCTAGCAAACATGCTTCCAACAGTCCACCCGTTATTGAAACAGGTCCAGATGATCTTTGGAGAACAGTGCAAGACAAAGAATATTCAGTCATAGATCAGCTGAGCAAGACTCCAGCCCAAATATCCATCCTGTCATTGCTACAGAACTCGGAAGCACACATGAATGCTTTGATGAGAGTGTTGAACGAAGCATATGTTCCTAATAACATCACCAATGGAGAAATGGCCAACATGGTAGGACGGGTGCTGGAAAGTCACAAGATCACTTTCCACGAGGAGGAGCTGCCACCTGAAGAGCTAAGTCACAACAAGGCACTGCACATTACTGTGCAATGTGAAGATCATTATATTACCAGGGTTCTAATTGACGGAGGATCCAACCCCAACATTTGCCCGTTGACAACACTCAAAAGATTGGGCAAAGGATTGTACGAGATCAGAGAAAGGTCCATGAATGTGAAGGATTTCGACGGTTCTCAAAGGGCCACCATTGGAGAAATCAGTCTTTGTCTACATATGGGACCTACATGGTTCGAGGTTGAATTTCAGGTGATAGATATATCAGTGTCATATAACCTGTTATTGGGACGGCCGTGGATACATTTCGCTGGGGCTGTGGCATCAACGTTGCATCAGGCAGTGGAATATGAATTGAACCACCAGAAAGTAATCATCCACGGAGATGGAAGCAACCCTATCTATAGTCGCCAGACCATCCCGGTGGGTGAAGGTAGAAGAAGGCTGGGTGGAGAAACCCATCATCACATCGAGCGGGTCAACACAATAGACAAGGATAAGTGGTGGGATAGTAAGATCGAAAGCATATTGAACTGGAGCGGGTACAAGACTGGCAAAGGTCTCGATAAGAATCTTCAGGGGATTTCCAAACCAATACAACTGAAGCACCATGGCACCATTTTTGGGCTGGGATACAAATACACTTGGCAGGAGTACGAAGACTGGACTCCACCATGGCGTTGTCCCTACCATCCATTGGAACAGCCTATACCACATTTGGAGCAGACTTTCCAGCAAGCTGATATCATATGGGGGTCAGAAGAAGAAGAAACTCTAGAAGCTTTGAAGAATCTATTCCTGGAAGACGAAGGCATGGACTGTTGTGTTATGTTGAGGAGGAGGAAGATGAAGGCCCTACCAGCCATGCTGTGAGCAAGGGATCATTCCTCAAGAATTGGACTGTCAGACCATCCAGGGCTCGACGAGTCCCGGGGTAGCAAGGCTGAACAGCGTTATTTATTTCATTTTTGCTAATGATTTCCTTTTCGTATTTTTTGTTTTCCAATAAAATCCCGATTTTCCAAAATTGTTTGTTTAAATTATCAAAATCGCTTTTACGTTTCAACAAATCAGTAATTATTACCATTTTTCTCTCATTACTTTTATCTATACAACATTACTATTTCCTGTCCTGATGAACCAATGAATGTGACATGCAATGAGATAACGCAACAAAAGGACAGCGATTCAGAAGAAGAGGATGTCATACCCGATGAAATTGTCAGAGAAATTTAGGATTTCGAGAACAGACCTAAGTCCAACCTGGACGAAACTGAGGTAGTCAACCTAGGAGATTCAGAGACTGTCAAAGAAACTCGCATCATCATCCATTTATCGCCAAAATAGAAAAAGGAATACACCCAACCTTGAAAGAGTATGAAGACATATTTGCATGGTCGTACGATGACATGACTGGTCTAAGTATATCCATTGCGGCTCAAAAGTTGCCGGCCAATCCAATGTGCCCGCCGGTAAAACAGAAGCTCAGAAAGTTCAAGCCTGATATGAGTCTGAAAATCAAAGAGGAAGTTACCAAGCAAATCAACGCCAAGTTTCTCAGGGTAGTTGAATATCCAACATGGTTAGCCAAAGAAAGACGGAAAAGTTAGGGTTTGTGTCGACTACCGGGATCTCAACCGGGCCAGTCTAAAGGATGATTTACCCCTTCCAAACATACACATCCTGATTGACAATTGCGCAAAGCATGAACTTCAGTCGTTCATGGATTGTTTCGCTGGATACCATCAAATTTGGATGGACGAGAAAGATACTGAGAAAATGGCTTTCATCACGCCGTGGGGAGTCTACTGTTATAAGATGATCCCATTCGGATTAAAGAATGCTGAGGCCACTTATATGAGAGCTATGAGTACTATCTTCCATGACATGATACATAAAGAGATCGAGCTATATGTGGACAGCGTCATTATCAAGTCCAAGAAAGACACCGACCATATAGCAGGTCTGAGGAGGTTCTTCAACAGGTTACGGTAATACAACCTGAACTTAAACCCCGTGAAGTGTGCATTCGGGGTTCCTGCCGGAAAATTGCTTGGGTTCATTGTCAGCCGCCGAGGAATAGAACTGGATCCGTCAAAAGTCAAAGCCATCCAAGAATTACCACCGTCAAAGAATAAGAAAGATGTGATGAGTTTCTTGGGGTGCCTTAACTACATCAGCCGATTCATAGCCCAATCCACGGTCATATGTGAACCGATCTTCAAGATGTTAAAAAAGGATGCTGCAACTAAATGGACCGAGGATTATCAAGAAGCTTTCGACAGAATCAAGGAATACTTGTCAACGCCACCAATTTTGGTCCCGCCCGAGCCAGGTAGACCCTTGCTACTCTATCTTGAAATAGTAGATGAAGCTTTCGGCTACGTTCTGGGGCAGCACGATGAGACAGGAAGAAAGGAACAAGCTATCTATTACCTGAGTAAGAAGTTCACTCCATATGAGGCACGGTATTCTCTACCGGAGCGTACCTGCTGTGCTCTAACCTGGGTAGCCCAGAAACTGAGGCACTACTTCTGTGCCTACACGACATATCTCATATCAAGGATGGATCCCTTGAAGTACATCTTTCAGAAGCCCATGCCCACTGGCAAGCTGGCCAAGTGGCAAATTCTACTAAGTGAATTTGACATTGTGTATGTGACTCAGAAAGCAGTCAATGGACCAGCATTGGCAGATCATCTTGACGAGAACCCTGTGGGAGGAGAATACAAACCTCAGAAAACATATTTTCCCGATGAAGAAGTATTATTCATAGGAGAAGACATTGTTGAATCCTATGACGGCTGGAGAATGTTCTTCGACGGAGTAGCCAATTTCAAGGGGGTCGGTATTGGAGCAGTCTTGGTGTTGGAAACTGGCCAACATTATCCGGTATATGCTAAACTCAGATTCCCCTGCACCAAAAATATGGCAGAGTATGAATCCTGCATCCTAGGTCTCAACATGGCCATTGACATGAATATTCAAGAGTTACTAGTAATTGGTGATTCAGACCTGCTAATACACCAAGTATAAGGAGAATGGGCTACCAAGAATTCCAAGATACTGTCGTATCTGCACCACGTGCAGGAATTGAGAAAGAGGTTCACAAAGACAGAATTTCGGCACGTCCCCAGAATTCAGAACGAGTTTGTCGATGCACTGGCCACTCTATCATCCATGATACATCATCCAGATAAGAACTTCATTGATCCTATTCCAGTAAAGATCCATAGTATCGTGCCCACATTGAAGAAGAAGCAGACGGAAAGCCATGGTTCCATGATATCAAGGAATATCTATCAAAGGGAGAGTACCCAGAGCTTGCAAATCACACTCAGAAACACACGCTTCGAAGATTGTCCAACAACTTCTTTCACAACGGAGGAACCCTGTATAGGAGAACTCCCGATCTGGGATTATTGAGATGTGTCGATGCAAAGGAAGCCTCCAGACTACTCGAAGAGAAACATGCCGGGAATTGCGGCCCACATATGAATGGTTTTGTCTTGGCCAAGAAGATACTCAGAGCTGGTTACTTTTGGATGACCATGGAAACGGACTGCATCCATTATGTCCGAAAATGCTACCAATGTCAGGTACTTGCAGATATGATAAAGGTACCCCCAAATGAGCTCAATGCGACAAGCTCGCCATGGCCATTCGTCGCCTGGGGAATGGACGCCATTGGATCGATCGAGCCTACAACCTCAAATGGACACAGGTTCATCTTAGTAGCTATTGATTACTTCACCAAGTGGGTCAAAGCAGCGTCCTACAAAGCAGTGACTAAGAAAGTCGTGGCAGACTTTGTCCGCGACCATATTATTTGTCGGTCTGGAGTTCGAGAATCAATCATCACCGACAATGGCTCCAGTCTAAACAGTGACCTGATGAAATATATGTGCGAGACTTTCAAAATCAAGCACAAGAATTCCACAGCCTATAGACCTCAGATGAATGGAGCTGTAGAAGCCGCCAACAAGAATATCAAGAAGATATTGAGAAAGATGATATAAAAGCACAAGCAGTGGCACGAGAAGTTATCATTTACCGTACTGGGATACCGCATCACAGTCCGTACTTCAACTGGGGAAACTTCTTACCTGCTGGTTTATGGAACGGAAGCTGTTATTCCCCCCGAAGTGGAGATTCCTTCCTTAGCGATGCAAAATGGGTAAAAAGTCGTTATGAGCAACTAGCCCTCATAGACGGGAAAAGAATGAGTAGTATATCACGGACAACTTTATCAGAATAGAATGACCAGAGCCTTCAACAAAAGAGTCAAACCAAGACAGTTCACACCAGGGCAGCTAGTGTTAATGAAGATCTTTCCACATCAAGATGAAGCCAAAGGGAAATTCTCTCCCAACTGGCAAGGTCCATACATGGTTCACCGAGTATTGACAGGAGGAGCTCTTATACTTGCAGAAATGGACAGAGAAGTCTGGTCAAAGCCAATCAATTCAGATGCAGTCAAACGATACTATGCGTAATTCTTTATGCAATTTCTCAAATGATGTAAATTAAACTACGCCTGACCTGATTCCCGTTTAAGAGGGGATACGTAGGCAGCCTTACGGGTTCGGTCACAATTCAATAAAAATCTCATTTCCCCCACAATTGGAAACTGGGGCAGAATTTTGAGGAGGACCCTCAAAATTCCGAAGCAAGTTCAGCCAATCACAGCCTGTGCAACAGCCAGAGTCGTCAACTCATCAAACTGGGGCACAATTTTGAGGAGGACCCTCAAAATTCCGTAGCATGAGAGGTTGCAGTGTCTTTAACCGTGTCACAGTCGTCGGTTCATCTAAATTTATTGAAATATATTTCATATTATGTCTTTACAAAATCATGCATGCTTATTTTCAAAACATAGCTCTGTTTCGCAAATGCTACCCCGATGATTTAAACAGGATCATCAGACCGAGCAGAACGAGTCAAGCAAAGCCAGCAGGGATACAAACCAACCTCCCCCATCTACAAAACCCACATTTTTTCTTTGGATGCAGGAACAAAGAACGAACATGTTCAAAATCACAATCCTCGAAACCATCGCACTTGCCGACATTTGCTATCAGCACGAACAAACAATGCTCCGTAGTCACAATGCTCACAACAATTACAATATCAAAGCTTGCTGCCAGCTAAGAAATTCTACTGTCAATTACTATTTAATCTTCAGCATAAAGCTAAGTTCTGCCTTCATTTTGCATAAGCTAATATCTGCCTTCCATCTTGCATAAGGCTAAGCTCTACCTTCATCTTGCATGGGACTAAGCTTTGTCCCGCATTTTGCATGAGGTTAAGCTCTACCCCATCTGCATAAGGCTAACCTCTGCCTTCTCTTGCATAAGGCTAATCTCTGTCTTCATTTTGCATAAGGCTAATATCTGCCTTCTCCTGCATAAGGCTAATCTCTGCCTTCATTCTGCATAAGGATAATCTTTGCCTTCCACATCTCTGCATGAGACTAAGCTTTGTCTCCATTTTGCATGAGGCTAAGCTCTGCCTCCATTTGCATAAGGCTAATTTCTGTCTCCATTTTTCATGAGGCTAAGCTCTGCCTCCATTTGCATAAGGCTAATTTTTGCCTTCATCCTGCATGAGGCTAAGCTCTGCCTTCATCCTGCATGAGGCTAAGCTCTGCCTTCATTCTGCATAAGGCTAATCTCTGCCTTCCACATCTTGCATGAGGCNCCCCCCCCCCCAATTCGAAAGACTAAGCCTTGTCTTGTTGACATCATGTTATTTCATCTCATGGGCTGAAATATCGCCAACCTGTTCAAAGGCGTCATAGTCTAACGGCACCATCCTCATAGCCGGAAGACACCATGTCATGGCCTGAGGATCTCTCTCAATTTCGCATATCATTATTCAAAAGCGTCATAGTTCAGAGGCACCATCTTCATGGCCCGAGAACATCATTTCATGGCCTGCGAATCTCTCATCAAACAATTCATGGCCCAGGACATCATGGTCTGAGGAAGTCATCCCTAACCGTCCGAAGACAACTTTCATAGTCCAACGGGAACCTGCATCATGTTTAAATTTATGCACAATATACACTTGCGGTATTCTTATTTGCAGGTAACCCGACGAGCAACGGCTATCCCAGCAGGAGCAATCCTGCTTCAGTTCTCCCAGCCATATCAAACCTAACCCCTTCCATAAATCGTTCATTCGTCCAGCCCTAGATGTTGCGTCCGCTATTGTGATAACTTCATTGGTATACTTCGCCGATGAATCCGGAACTACATACGACCTGATTCTTGTAAAACCAGGGATATGTAGGCAGCTCAGAAACCAAAGTGCAGCCATAAATCTCTCAAACCGTTTCGCTGGGTCAAAATTGGCCATCATATCTTTACCCGACAACTCTTTCATCCTTTCCGGTTAAAGAGGGGCAACTGTTGATACCCAATTTTTCCCAAAAAGTATTTTAAAATTGCATATATACCTTCAAAATCATGCATTAATAGCAATTGGTATTTTTTCATAATTTTCTTATATTTTTTATTAATTTACCCAGCATTTTATTTCCAATAAACAATTAGAAATTGCATCACAAATGATTACAAAAGCATTTCTTAATTTTATTTATCGTTTATGGTCCCATTAAGACCAAATTATTTTATAATTAGCCAAATTAGCACATTTTGGCTATAATTGCAGTAACTTTGCAATTATAGCCCAATCATATAATTTTGTACCATTTTTTACCAAAATTTAGTCATTTGTATTTTAAAATACTGAATAATCATTTTCTATGCATGAAATTCATTTTTATGATTAGTAGCTATCTTTACAAATTATTTTAAGTAATTTAATTGGGTATTTAAAAAATAGCCAGTTTTCATTTTAATTCTAGCCCAAATTAAAACCGGACCCACCTGATTAAATCAAGCCCAAATACCCCAGGCCCAATCCACTATCCTACCCGACCCAATTCCCACTTAATTCTGAACCGTTGATCATTTCGGATCAACGAACCAGATTCATTCTTACCTAAATTAACCTAAGAGACAACCNTTCTCTCATTTTCTCTCCGCCGTCATCTCCTCTCATCTCTCTCAAGCTCTCTCTGCTAAACCCTGCTCATACTCGCCGGTTGTTGGCTTGCCGGTAACAATGGTGGTTCCACCACCACCCCTAGCCTCCATGGCTCCCTCACACGCCGGATCCTCGCTACCCTGAGGTCCTCAAGGGGACCAGAGGCCGTTCAACTCACACCCATGGCCTTTTCATACCTTTCTCAGGCCACCCTTGGTCGTCCGAGTAAAATCTCTCTAATTCCGGCTAAACTATGGTTTCTAAGCCTGATTCTCTCTAATCCTGGGTTATCTCTCTATGAAACCCTAATTTTAGTTCTTTACTTCTTATATTTGTAACAGATCTAAGATCCTTCTGAGTTATTTTACTGTTTCCTTAAAGATCTTTCCGATTTCTCAAAAATGCCTCGTCGTCTTCAAACTAGGGTTTCTTAAACCCCTTTTAAAATAACTTTTCCTTCTGATTTTCAGTATTATCCTATGATTCTTACTATGTTTCAACTGTTATTTAGGTTTTTTCCTTTATCTGATTTATTATGTTGAAAACCCTAATTTTTGGTCTTAATCTTGGGTTTTGAGTCTGTCTTTGATAATATGTTCGTTTAATCTATGTGTGTGCTTGTTTCTCATGAACGCTCTGAGTTTCTATGATTTTACCCTATTATGTTCAGTAGGGTTTCTGATTTTTGCTTCTTCCGCTTATATTATTATGTTTATTCTGTTAATTCCTCTAATCAGTTCTATCTTTTCTTGTTGAATCCCTGATTCTATGTGATTGTTACTTTGCTATGTTTCTGATTTTACTTCTTCTTGCCTATTATGTGTTTATTCTGTTTGTTCATAGAGATTTGTGTTAATTCTCCCTTTAACAGTACTGCTCCTATTCGAATCCCTAATTTCCTGTAATTGATACCTTTCACTAATCTCTTATGATGATTTCCTTGTTGATTTTTCGACCTTAGTTTATTTCTTGCCTTATTTTATGGTCGACTATGCTGTCAAACTGATTCTTATGACATTTCCTTAATTAGAATATTATGTACCTAGCCTTAATTTCTTACTTTCTACCCGTACTGTGCTGAAATTATTTCCTTATGTGCTATATTCCAGTCACATATGGTATCTTTCCTTATTTGCCACCTGTATTCTACCGTTTGAAGTTAACTCCCTTAATTAAGGGATTACTCATATGATTTCATACTAATTGATACCTAGTTCCATAATTACTGCATGATTTTGATTCTTACCTTATTATTCTACCTAGTTTCAAACTATATATATACATGCTCTCTCATTAACACGAACACACGAACACACGAACACACGAACACATTGGTTCAAAAACTATCTCTCACACTCAAAGCGATCTGCTCTCCTTCTTTGTTACTTGCTATTGTTCTGAGTTAGCCGGCTGCAAGCCAAGGCTAATTATTGTGCTCTCATATTATTCACTTTTTGTGTTTGCTATCTTCTTTACTGGTATGTTCTGATTTCAATTCAAGTCCCAAAATCAATATGTTTCTTTTACTACTTCAGTTTATCCTGTTTCTAGTTTATTTCTATCTATNCCCCCCTTTGTAGTATGTCTCAATGTGACTCTGTTCAATTCTGTGTTTATCTGGTTTCTAGTATGAACCTTTCTTTGGCAAAACAATTTGTACCCTAAGTTGCTTGATTCTGGAGTTCATGTTATTCCCTGCAAGAACTTCTATGCTTGTACATTATGTGCTCTATGTGTCCCCATTTCCCATCACCCCTGTGTGAAGTTTTGTTCTATGTGTGATGTTGAACCTGTTTTGGTTCTATGTGTGATATGTGTTTGTTAATTGCCCTACTCTCCTCAAAAGTTGTTTTACTAAACAACTCTCTCTTATTTTATAAAACTATTTCTACTGAGTCTCTTTCAATAACTGTTTTCCTATCAAACCCTTTCAAAACTATGTCAATCACTCTCACTCTACTCATAGGTCTTTAAGTTCTGCCCCCTCCAGTGTGTGACTGCTTTTGGATCCCTGTGAGATCCCTCTGAATTCTGATGCACTGGGGCTGGCACTTCCACACTGCACTTACTCAGTTATGGTTGTGAAATGTGGGTGTGAGCACTGCCCGGGATTCTTGAGGTCCTTAGGGAACTCTGACACACCCGGACATGAAAAAGTTATGAAAAACTTTTGCACTTGAGGCTGTGGGTAGTTTGGTATATTTGGGCCTGTTTCAGGATCCCTATAGTGTAACTTCTTCTTTTCTTTTTCTACTTATGTAATTCATTCAATATTGGTTTGTAATAATTATTGTATACGAGTGTTGGTTTGGCTAGTGAAAAGGGGAGGGTAGCTATATATGTTATCAATATCAATGGGTAGAAACCATGCCTTAGGTTTACTTTTCCTATATGTGCATCAGAATCCATGTTTAGTACCAATACATTCTAAGCATGTCATGCATTAGATATCATCTTTTAGATTACTACTTCAGCATCTCATTTGTCCCTATTTATCACTTAGAAATCATGCTTCTAGGCTAAATAATAGCATCAAAATAAAAAATGTTGCTCCTGCACATCCTGAAATTATGTTGTAACTTCCTGTGTATTTAGAAATCATGCTTTAGGAATTATGCAACCATTCTGCATCTCTATGTGCATAGTAGATACCATGCTTTAGGGTCTCCCCAGTCACACCTAGTTAAACTACTGATGCATGAAAAAAGGACATAAGACAGTCTCACATTTGATCATCTTGTTTTAAATAAACTGGTAACAATCCCTATATTTTGTAACACTTAGAACATCATGCTTTAGGTATAACAACTNCCGTAGGTAATCAACCTTTATAAAACTGGAAAATTATTTCTTTGTGTTTACTGCTTAATGGTTAACAGGCTTAAAATCAGTAGGCAAACTGATTATGGCCCCTGCTTCTGGGTTTATAAAATAAAACTGCATATCTTCTGCGTTTTGATATTCACTTAGACATATGCTTTAGGATCCTGTCTAATAAAAATACCTCTTGTTTGTGTTTGAGTCGTGCTGTTACGTGCATTATCTGTGGAGGTAAGAGCCTCTTAATTGTTCATTCCTGCCTTTATTTGCTAAAGTCCTATTTGTTCTTGCCTGTCGCCTAGTATTTTCTCCTTTTAAACTTTAGGGGTCTGTCTATAACTGCCTATAGGTAGAGGTCCTAATTTCCTCCAGGACCATTAAGAAGGGACGGGTAACAGCACGCATAGAGTTCGTTAAACAACACTCGCTTAAATAACCGCTAAGGGGTGAGAAAGGGTAGATGTGGATATGATGACCGGTGCGCTAATGCCACGTGTAGCCCCTTTCTGAGGAGTGATTACCGGGCATTGCATTAATGTGATCCTATAGGATAAACAACCTAGGACTCCCCTATCCCTTACACATGTGTGCTTAGACTGTAAATCTTTCAAAACCTTATATATGTGCTTAGACTTTAAATCTTCTAAAATTTTACTTCACATTTGTGCTTAGACTGCGAATCTTTTCAAAACCTTTATTTGTTTAAGATTATTTGCTACTTGTTTAAATTCACAAATCCTTTTTGGCTGGGAACCACAGTTGTGGACTTTGAGGGGTGCCTAACACCTTTTTCTTGAAGTAATTTCAAGCCATTACCCAATCTCTGGTTATTCAAATCTGTGTTATAATGACCCTTAGTAGGTTCCCTAACGCATCTTAATTCGTTAGGTGGCAGCTCTTCAATTCCTTACATACCTTTTTTTCCCAAAAGGAAACGAGTAGTCCCAATAATGTCAAAAACCCTGACCGATCCGAAAGGAGAGGGAAAAAGGGGGCGCGACAGTGACGAGTACATGCTTGGACTTATTTGAGAAAATTTGCCCATTGAGGGCTCTTAGGTTCTTATGTTCATTAGATATGAAGATTTTTGTCATGTTGAATCCCCCATTTACTAGATTCACCCTTCCTTGTCTTAATTGGAATTAATTGTTTCATAGTCTACCCTTATTGCCGATTAAACTCTTATGTGCCTTAACTAAAGTTGTTGCCTCTTTTATCGTCATACTATCCTTTTCGTAATAGATTAACCTTAATTGAAATCATTATTATATTTTTGTAGTTTCTTAACCTTAATTGAAATCATTACTATATCTTCAGTAATTGCTTAACCTTAATTGAAATCATTATTATCTCTTCAGTAATTGCTTAGCCTCAATGGAGGTTTGATACTCCTTTCATTGTCGACATATTCTTATCTGGGGTCATTGATTCATGATATCTCTCTTGTTCTCGAATTGCACTTTCGTGGAATCATTGTTACACATTACCTCTCGCTTGTTGAACTATTGTTGTTGAGACTATTATTTCCCTGTTGTGTCTTTCTCTACGAGTTCGTTCTTAGGTTTCTTTGTGTTATGAAGTTCGTGTGTTGATTTACTTGATGTATTCTCGCGTTATAGTTGTTGTTGCTATTGTATTCAGTGTTGTTGAGTTGAGGGCTATACGTGGTTGTGATATTGAAACTATTTTGAGGAAATATTGTGGCATGTAGGTACATATTTGAGTTGTTATGTTTTTGGCATACGTGTTTTGTTGAGAAAATTGTTATGTGTTTGCACGAGGTTTCTGCCGCGCGGTTATTATTCTGTTGCATGAGGTTTCTGCCGTGCGGTTGTTATTGTGTTACACGAGGTCACTGTCGTGTTGTTGTTATTATTGATACGCATGCGGTGGTATAAGGTCTGGGTGTTGAAACACATGCTGTGAAATAAGGTGGGCTTGAAACGCGTGGCTAGTAGGCGAACTACTAGAAGCCATGCAGTGTGATAAGATGACTAAAAAGTGAGATGCTATTTCAGGAAAAATAATTTTCAAAACTAAATATAAAGGCTCCCGCGGTGATATAAGAAAAATTAAGATTTTACGATTTGAGACTACGAGGCGGTACCTCGGGAGGGCTTCTATTGTCCTTTCCCTTTTTCTGTGCACTTGCCTTTGATTATTGTTTTCCTTAGCATACTATTAATTGTTTTCCTTCGTGTTTCACTATTTGCTCAGTTCTACGTAGCTAATCTTGTTGTGTCGGTCGCTGCTTCAAACTTCATTGCTGCTTTTATTACATTGTACATTTCGTGGAGATCGTTTCTTATGTGCCATTCATTGTCTCTACTATTATTTGTTGACAGGAATTATGATAAAAGACTTGTTATATGTTTTCCCTTTATTTGGTTTCCCCGGACTTAGATTTTGATCAGTTACTCTACAGTATTATTATCGGACTGCTTCCTGTTGAATATTGTTGTTACTAGTGTATCATCGCAAGTATTGTTTTGTATTCCTTATCCTGCTTAGCTTTATATTAATATTTTTTTTTGTGAGTTTATCTACACACTTGTTTAGGTTGTTTAGTCCAGTAGGTGTCTTGACTGTCACTCGTCACTACTCCAACGAGGTTAGTCTTGATACTTTCTGGGTACCACTCTGTTGTACTCATACTATGCTTCCGCACATTTTTGTGCAGGTCAAGGTGCTACGGTTGTTGTTGATTATTAGTTGGTTGGTCGAGCTGTGGAGACTCAAGGTAAACCTACCGTCGCGTTCGCAGGCCTCGGAATCACCTTCAGATATTTTTATTATACTGTTTAATTCCATTCCGAACAGTTGCATTTTAGGATTTTCTAGCAAACTCAGTAGAGCTTATGACTTGTACTTTTGAGAATTATACTTTGTATAAGATTTTTATCTTGTATTTTTCATTTGATGGTTGAATTCTTTTATTTATTTAATAAGTGTTACGCTTACTTAATCTTAAAAATTAAGTGCCGTCACTGACATACACAACATACGGATGAACATTGGGGTCGTGACAAAACTTCGGAAATAATGGTTTCACATAAAATGGATACCAAGTCAAAGATGTCTTTTGGAAGTATTCTCTCCTTTCAATATTTTTTTTCCTAATTCAGGAATCTTCACCATTTTTTATGTATAAAATTTGGACTAGAGTCCAAGGACAGACATGCAATATGGGGACGATATCCATGATCATGTTTTCTCTGTCAGTATATGTTTTTCAAATCGCTCCCCAAAAAAAAGGTTTAAAAAAATGTCAGTATGTGTTTTTTTAATCCATCGCCGTTGAAAGCCTCATGAAACTGAGATCTGTCTTTGTAAGAAGACAAATGCCAAATCTGACTGCTAAAATGGACAACGTACGATTCTCTTTTTCCTTTTCACTTTTGGCTGATAAACTTACGTTTCCCCTAACATTTCATTTGAATTGCCGTACTTGTTTGGCATTTTTATGCGTTAACCTGTGCTTAAAAATCGATAAACGCATTGTAAATAAATTTTTATTTGTAAAATAAAATTAGACCTTTTGCTTGCTGATACTTTCTTGAGTAAAATAGATATTTTTACATTATCGGCCAAACATCATTTTTAGTCCGCGGCCGAAATTATTTCTATTCGGTAGCTATAAAAATGAAAAAATTGAAATTTATATATATATATATATATAATTTTCGACTATTATTTTAAAAGTGGTCATACTGTTTTCCATAGACTATAATACTACATAAACATATATAACTCATATTTTATTCATAAAATAGAAGCGGGCTTGAACGTGAGGCTTGGATCACAGGTCATTTCTAGGAGAGGGAGTTTCAAGTACCTTGGGTCGATTGTTCAGGGGATGGGGAGATCGACGAGAATGTCACACACCATATAGGGGTGGGGTGGATGAAATGAAGGTTAGCATTTGGAGTCCGTGTGACAAGAAAGTGCCACCGATACTCAAAGGTAATTTTAATAGAGCGGTGGTCAGACTAGCCATGTTGTACGGGGTAGAGTGTTGGCCAGTTAAGAATTCACATATCCAGAAGATGAAAATAGCAGAGATGAGGATGTTGTGGTGGATGTGCGGGCACACCAGGATGGATAAGATTAGGAATGAAGATATTCGGGAGAAAGTGGATGTGACCCCTGTGGATGACAAGATGCGGGAAACGAGACTTAGATAGTCACTACTAAAAATTCGGAAAAAAACGACCACCAAAAGCGACCAAAGATGATCGCTAAACAGTGAAAAAGCGACCAAAATGAGTCCAACAGAGCTTGGTCGCTATTTTGTTGGTCCCTTTACATTAGGGACCAAAGTTGGTCGCTAATTAGCGACCAACTTTGGTCTCTAATGTAAAGGGACCAAATATTCTGGGTATAAATATAGCGATCAACTTTGGTCGCTTTAATATTTTAATAATATAAATTTAGCGACCAAAGTTGGTCTCTATAGTTAAATTATATTTTTTTTTATTATTATTCAAAATATAGCGACCGACTATGGTCTATAAACCAAATATTATATTTTTAAATCTGGAATATAGCGACCAAAGTGCCTTTTTTTAATTTTTTTTATACATAAGCGACCAAAATTGGTCGCTAATTCCCAGATTTTTTTTAACAGAATAGCGACCAAAGTTGGTCGCTTTTTAGGAAATCTGGGTTAATTAGCGACCAACCTTTGTCGCTATTGCCTAGAAAAAAAAAATTAAATAGAAAAGCGACCAAAGTTGGTCGCTTTTTAGGAAATCTGGGTTAATTAGCGACCAACCTTTGTCGCTATTGCCTAGAAAAAAAAAATTAAATAGAAAAGCGACCAACTTTGGTCGCTTTTTTGGGTATAATTTTGGCAGAAACTGCCTGTTTTGGCAGCTACACCACCTGCCAATATACCAAATTTCCTATTACAAGCAACAACAACAACAATACCAACAATTAAACCAACAACAACACAACAACAACAACAACAATAACACAACAACAACATTAAAACCAACAAAGTATAAAGTTCAATAGAATTAACACATTAAACTAACAAAACTAAGTTAACACTTATTACAAGTTCAAAGTATATAAAAGTACTCAAGGACTGTTTCATTCAACATCATTATCATCACCGTCTTATAAATCTTCATTATCAAGACGGTAATGAGAAGGGTCATTTTGTGGAGGACGAGAATAACGATCACGGGGAGGAAGGGATGAACTAGCACGGGGAGGACGGAAGGAACGCTCACGTTCAAGTTGAGCCTCTGGTGATGACTCGCGAGACCGGGGAATCGGAAAAGCTCCAGAAGCTAGGAGAGCTTTGCGCTGAGCTTGCATGCCATGGTACTGAGCTTGCATGCCAACGTACTGAGCATCTCTAAGCTTTTCTCTTTCCTTGGCAGCTTCTAGCTCGGATGTGAGCTTTGTCACACTCTCCCACATAGCGGAGAGACTCTCCCCACGAAGTTGCTCGCCTTGAGAGGAAGTCCCTATTCCTTGCATTCCCCATTTTGCACTGCCAGCAGCCTCCATCCATATTTTTCAGCATCCTCGTCCGAAAGTTGGATTGCCTCGCCTGACTCATTAGGTGGCTGACTGCGTATGAATTCCTCCACGTCAGCTGTGAAGCGATCCTATAAGAAAAATTACATTGAATTAGTATTTCAAAATTTATATAAGTGTAAATCAAAATACTTAATGAAAAGTGAAAACTTACATGTACAGTCGAGGCTCAGCCCTCGACCCACAATTCTTGATCTGGTCTCTTTCTTCTTCTTGACAATATGAGTCTCCTTGAATAACTCATCTTGCTTCATTGGACGCCCCAACTTCTTTTCCTGAAAACTCATAAATTTTAGTTAATAAACAGAATAGATATACTTTAAAAATTAAAATAAATTAATCAATTACGTACCAATCTTCTTTTTATTATCCCTTGGCTGATCGCACCTCCAGTGTGCAAGGAGCCTCCCTTCTCGGAGGCGCGAGCTTTCTTTACTTTTTTGCTCTTCTGTAAGAAGGTTGCGATAAGCCATTGCCTTTGCNAACTATGCGACAACCGCTTCCGAGCTTTGAGATTAAAATTTGCAGCCACTTCCGCGCTATAGCGGTGTTCCCATACACACTTGCTCTGTATTTCAAAAGTTAAATATTATATGGAAATATCATAAATATAAATAATTATACTGCTTAAATGAACATTTATACCTTAAATTCATTGAAAATTTGCTCCTTCAACGTGAATGGGAATTCACTCCAACCCGTATACAGGGCATCATAAAGCTTTCTGGTGGCTTTTGTGATTATCCTCGTAGTAATATTACTCGGGATGAACCTGCAATTTAACAAAAACGGAGAACACATTAATATCTTAGTACAAACTGTAAAAAACAATAAACGCAAAAATAACAAATTACTCTTACCCATCACCCTCAGGGACTATAATGATCCTACCATACTGATCATGATGCACCTCCTCGTCATCATCAACATCATCGTCCGAAACTTGTACATTAGAGGCATGTGTGGAAGGTGTAGGGGGGTCAGAGCTACTATCTCGCAGGCGAAGGTTTGAAATAGATGGAGTCCCTGATGAAGATGGTTGTGATCCCTGTGACTGTGACATAGCTAGATCGACCGCAAGTGGTTGTGACGCTGATGGCTGTGACCCCCGTGGCTGTGACTCGGATGGATGTGATCCATGTGGTCGTGAGGCAGTTGGACTGTATGACGGACGTACAGTCCTATGGCCCTGTGATGAAAGACCCGGTGTCTGCACAAAGACGTAGGGATGGTGATGCTGTGGCACCTCATAATAGCCATAGGGTGGAGGATAAGACATAGGCGTAGGCATCGACATCTCTGAAGAGGGTGGAAAAGATGGAGGATTATCTTGTACCCTCCTCATTCCCTTACTAGCCTTTTGTCGACCCCGAGAACCAGTAGGGTCATCGTTACCTCGACCCTTGCCTGTCATCTGCATAATATAATACATATTTAGATTGAAACATATAAGAAACTAGCTATAAACGAGAGTTATTAAAGAAACCGACTTTTTAAAGCTCATCGACGTATTGTTCCTCGTCCGAGAATTCTTCTTCCTCACTAGTTTGAGCTTCATCAGTTGATTCTACTTCCTCATTTTCTATAATTGTTACTTCATCTATATCAACTTCTTCCAATATGTGTGCAGGATGTTCCAAATCATTTTCTAAAAGTTCGTCCACTATTTGGTGAACACTGGAGATATCGTTTTGATAAGCAACATCTAACACATTCTCGACTTCCACCCGACCTACAGGCTTAGTTTTAATTACAATCCACCAATCGGACTTATATCGTTTTGATCGCTATTTTTAAAGGAAGTGACAGAGAAGTCAACCTTCTTTTGAACTATCTGCTCTATCTAATACTGAACTAGATGCATGAAGAAGGAGTAGAGACCTAGCTTTCATCTGTCTGTTAAAATGTAATGTTATACCAGTTTTAACTACAATCCACCATTCGGACTTATATCGTTTTGATCGCTATTTTAAAAATAAAAAAAATAATAATTTTTTTTTCTTTTTTGGTTTTTAAATATTATAAGCTATAAAAAAAATTATTTTTAGCTATAAATATTTATTTTATTTAACAACAATTATTAATTGTTAACTATGTAATTACTTTTAATAGATTATAATAGCATCTATGTAAAGTAATTTTTTAAGTTATATTTAAGTATATGAGTAATTTCATACACACGCATAAACTATATTGTAATTGATGATCAATCTTATACATTAATACGTACGAATAATTAATGACTTGATAAACTAATATATATATAGACACACAAAGAGACACTTCACTGTAATACTATAACGTATATATAACTTATTATAGTATATGTTAGTGTGTGTGTATATATAACACACACTTCGTGGTGCTTTAACTACATATATAGCATGTTATAATATATGATAGTATTCATTATTTGTATTATAACAGAGTTAATGAATTACATTTATTCATCACTAGGTTATAAGTCGATGAATCAATTTACAAGTGTATAAATCCCTAAAATAACCCGACCTTGTGTTCTTAGCGCTTCATGTATATATATATATATACACACACACACATAGACACTTCACTGTAATACTATAACGTATGTATAACTTGTTATAGTATATGTTAGTGTGTGTATATATATAACACACACACTTCGTTCTGCTTTAACTACATATATAGCATGTTATAGTATATGATATTGTCTTCATTATTTGTATTATAACAGAGTTAATGAATTACATTCATTCATCACTAGGTTATAATTCGATGAATCAATTATAACAGATTAATTGATATAGGTCAAGACGTTTTGTTTTGAATATTCAACGATGCATCTGAGTAGGTTATACAGAATCATATACTATAACCCGACCCTGGGTTACTAGCGCTTCATGTATTTATATATATAAGAACATGAAGCGCTAGGAACACATGATCGGGTTATTTTAGGGATTGATACATATATAAGGCTATCAAAGTGTGTGTGTGTATATATATATATATATATAGACACACACAGACACTTCACTGTAATACTATAACGTATATATAACTTATTATAATATATGTTAGTGTGTGTATGTATATAACATTCATTCATCACTAGTAACACAGGATCGAGTTATTTTAGGCCTTTATACACTTGTAAATTGATTCATCAACTTATAACCTAGTGATGAATGAATGTTATATGCATACACACACTAACATATACTATAACAAGCTATATATACGTTATAGTATTACAGTGAAGTGTCTGTGTGTGTCTATATATATATACACACACTTTGATAGCCTTATATATGTATTAATCCCTAAAATAACCCGATCATGTGTTCCTAGCGGTTCATGTTCTTTTATATATATATATATATATATGAAGCGCTAGTAACACAGGGTCGGGTTATTTTAGGGATTTATACACTTGTAAATTGATTCATCAACTTATAACCTAGTGATGAATGAATGTTATATACATACACACACTAACATATACTATAATAAGTTATATATACGTTATAGTATTACAGTGAAGTGTTTGTGTGTGTCTATATATATATATATATATATATATATATATATATATATAACACGCTTCGTTGTACAATTTTAACTACATATATAACATGTTAGAGTATATTTTAGTGTATTCATCTCTTGTATTACAAAAGTGTTAACGGATTACATTTATATTATTTAGATAGTAAATATAAAAGTGATTTTTAATTTTGAAAGAGACCAACTTTGGTCGCTAATTATCCAGAAATCAAAATTGGCGACCAAAGTTGGTCGCTAACTATAAATCAGATTTATTTTATATATTATGAAATATTTAAAATAATAACATAATTGTTAAACGTTAGAACTGGATCCCAGATTAGCGACCAAAATTGGTCTCTATCTGCTTCCCCTTTCTTAAGCGACCAACTTTGGTCGCTAATTTTAAATTATATTTATTTATATATTTTATAATTTTTTAAATAATAATATAATTATTAAAATTTTATATTTGGGTCCCAAATTAGCGACCAAAGTTGGTCTCTATTTGCTTCCCCTTTCATAAGCGACCAACTTTGGTCGCTAATTTTAAATTTTATTTATTTAAATTTTATAATTTTTTAAAATAATAATATAATTGTTAAAAATTTTATAACTTGGTCCCACTTTAGCGATCAAAGTTGGTCGCTAATTTTAATATTTCTTTGACCAAGCAAGTCTGATCAGTCCGGTCAACATTTTGACCACATTATCGACCAAAAAGCGACCAACCTTGGTCGCTAATGTATTTACAATTATTTTTTAATAATTTTATCCAATTTGGCGACCAACTTTGGTCGCTTTTTTTGATAGACCAATTTTGGTCGCAAATTTTTGGTCGTTTTTTGCCGGATTTTTAGTAGTGAGTTCGGGCACGTGCAAAGTGGAAGCCCAGATGCCCCGGTCAGGAGGTGTGAGCGGTTGTCCTTGGCGAGTTCGAAAAAAGGGAGAGGACGACCTAAGAAGTATTGGGGAGAAGTGAACAGGCGGGACACGACGTGACTTCAAATTTCCGAGGACATGGTCCTTGATGGGAAGGTGTGAATGACGAGTATTAGGGTGTTAGGATAGGAGGTAGTTGATAAGGTTCATCCGTGGGGGAGGCTGGTCTGATAAGGTTGGGTCCTAGGCTGCTACTTGTTGTGTCCACACTATTCTTTCGTTTTTTATAGTATCAGGCTTTATTTTGTTATTGTTTCTCATCTAGTTTCTGGTTCTTATGTTGTTGTTATTGCTCATATGGTTCTGTTGATGGTACTAACATTCTATCTCTCTCTTATCTCTCTGGTCTCTTTTCGTTTTCTTGAGTCGACGGTCTTTCGGAAACAGCCTTTTTAACTTTCGGGGTAGGGGTAAGGTCTGCATACGCTTGACCCTCCCCAGACGCCATTTGTGGAAACTCATTGGGTGATTGTTGTTATTGTTATACTAAGTAAAACTTGATTACTTGAATGTAACAAAAGGAACTTTTATCACTTATATGTTATTGGAAAAAGTTTCGTGACTATAAGTAAAATTATTATAAAAAAATTTACTATCAGGTCAGCTATGTGAAATGAATAACTTGAAAAACAATGCAAATTAAGTATGTAGTACAAAGTGTTAAAATGTACTGTCGAACATAAAACAATATATTTATTAAAAAATCAAACATATAAGCTATTTTTAGTAAGTTACATCCAATCCAATAAAAATTTACACGAAAGAAATGACACATGTCAATGAAGTGCACGTGCCAAATGACATTTTCCTCAACTGCTTCTCTAGACTCGTAATAAGTCGTAAGTCAGAACTCAACTGCATTGCCTGGTTATGGGTTTTGCACCTCTGAAACATTAGTTAGTACTGTATTTAATTATAATTCATGAAATGGTGAAGGGTCAGAAATAGTTTTATGTCACAATTCAGAGTTTATCAAAACTTAATTCCTGTATATGATTCACAATTAATCATAACCCTCAACTTCTTTTTTTACATTGGTGAAATCCAAATTATCTGGTTTGGAAAATACAAAGAATTCAGCTTCAGACCAAAAAAGATATGAGCATGTTGAATGAGCCATTGATTTTCCAAGAAAATCAGACCCCTACTCCATTTCCAACAGCTCTTCTCAATCATCTATATGTTGGCCATTTCCTATCTAGATGGAGTGCCAGGTTACAATTATGCACTCCATTTTCTGGCTTTTCTAGTTTAGTTTTGAGATTTGGATTTGAGAATTGCTCTTCGGTCAAATTATTCATTGTTGTGCAATTTGGTTCTGATGTTCTTTGCTTCCTTTCTTTGTTTTTTTGGGTAGTGTTGTTCTCGCACTTTCCTATTGTTAGATTTCTATTAATATCTAGCTATGATGTGTTTCGATTTTTACTATTATCTTGTTGTTATTACTGCTTTTTTTGACTTTTTCACTGCTGCATAGAGATCGGAGACGGCCTTAATGATTGTTCGTATGGGCCTACCATTTAACGTAAGTATGTCATGTAGTTTTGTTATTGTACCTTTGCCGTCCCTCAGCCCCACTCCCACCTTTTTCTATTTCTCATTAGAAGTAGGGCGTGTAGTGTACCTCACTGAGCTATCGATCGCGAAGCTATCGCCCGGTTCAACCAACCGTCCGTCCTGATGCCTTTGCTACTGATTTGATGGTTAATCCGGGTTCGCCTTGGCTCTCGCCCTTTTTATTTCTCATCAAACGAATGGCATCTTCCCTAGCTATTCTTAGCATGATATTGGGAAATCTCATTACTATTACTCAAACAAGCATGAAACATATGTTTCTCTATACTGTTGTGATTATGCATGCTTACTTTGTGCCGAGGGTCAATCGGAAACGGCCTCAGCCTTTCTACCTGCACAAGTTAGGGTAAGGCTATGTACTCTCTACCTTTTCTAGACCCCACTTGTGAGATTATACTAAGTATGTTATTTTATTTTTTATATTTAAATTTTCAGATTTTTAGGAATTATGAGTTCTAAATTCTATACAAAAGGTTGAATTTTTATGTGATATCACCAGAATTGAACTGATTTCCTACCACTAACACCCAACAAATTGGACCCTCTCTGCAGGAAATTTCACAGTGTGTGCTTACAATTGAGAAATGAGGTGCACTTATCCTCATGTTTGAGTAGTTTGCACCTAAATCTTCAGCCCTGTCACCTTTTTTGTGTAAAAAAATCAACGGAACTAATATTTAATTCTTGGTTGAATCATAATTCCTTTTCTGGACGAAGGCGATGGAAATTAACTTTTAGTTTGGCTGCAGCGCGTGTAAGACATTTTAGCAATTACAAATTGATGTGCAATTTAGTCCGCATCAGTGCCTTTCTTGGTATTCGGATTCGGGAGCTACGGAGTACCAGTGTAGAATTTATAATAATATAGCATAAGATTCATGTCATGAAAGGCATAATGATTATACAAGCATTGTTGTTAAATTCAGTTATAGGAACATAGTATTTTCTGAATATTTTTCTAATTGCAGGATGTGGGAATTCTCTGTTGGTTTGTACATGATCAACGTCTGGCCAGATTCCTTACTCCTAACGGCTGCTTATGGTGTGGTGGAGTCTGCTTCGACAGCATTGTTTGGTCCCCTCATTGGACAGTGGGTGGATAGGTTGACATATGTTAAGGTTTGTTTCTCATTCTTTCTTAACAGGCCCCTGAACTTGATTGATTAAGATCCATTCTAAAATAGAGAACATTTCAAGATTGATTGCATAATATTTACTTCTGATTAGCTATAGAATCCTCACACTCTATTGCAGGTTCTCCAACTTTGGTTATTAAGCCAAAATCTCTCGTTTATAATTGCTGGAGGTGCCGTAATAGCTCTTTTAATCCGTGCAGACTTGATATCTGCCAATTTTATGGCATTTATCTCACTTGTCAGTTTAATTAATATCTCTGGAGCTATCGGTGTACTTTCTACTCTTGCCGGAGCCATCTTGATCGAAAGAGAATGGTGAGCTATCTGAATGTTTCGACTGACCTCTTTTTCTTAAAATTTTCATTCATAACTTATTTGGTGGCATTTACAAATGTACTTTATTGTCAGGGTAGTCGTAATATCAGAAGGCCACCCTCCTGGGCAGCTAACGAAGATGAATTCAGTCATAAGACGAATAGATTTGATTTGCAAGCTATTCGCCCCGGTCATTACTGGTTTTATTATCAGTTTTGTTTCTCTAACTGCATCAGCCATGACTCTAGCCCTTTGGAATGTCATATCGGTGTGCTTAGAATACTGGCTTCTTACATCTGTATACAATGGTATTCCAGCTCTAAGTGAGAGCAGCCTGAGGAGGGCATCAAGATCTACGCCAACACATTTGGATTTAAGCCCCTCTGTTTCTCATGAACGGAAAAACTTGCTTCATTCAGATGGAGTTGGCTTGGAACAATCTGAAAATTGTTGGAGGAAAATAGTCGGGTCGATCTCAAGATTACCTTGCATTAGTGCATGGAAAGTGTACTTGCAGCAAGACGTAGTCCTCCCAGGGCTGGCCCTTGCCTTACTCTTTTTCACAGTACTCAGGTAAAACTTAGTGATGCTACAGATGTAGTTATGGTTATTACCGAAACACCTTTTTTTTTTCTTCATGCAAATGAATTATAAATCATTTGCAATAGATGGTCCTCGAAATTAGAAACTGCATCAGCATTCTGGTTGGATGATGCGGTGTTTTGCGTTTTTGCCTGAGACAGGTTTTAAAGCTACCCAGAACTTTAACTTTCTTGTAAAATGTCTTAAAGCTATTACATCGGGGTATATTATATGTTTTTGTCTAATTTGTGCCACAGCTTCGGAACGTTAATGACTGCTATGCTGCAATGGGAGGGAATTCCTGCATATGTCATTGGAATTGTACGTGGAGTAAGCGCGACAATAGGGATAGCTGCAACATTTCTCTACCCCATCTTAGAATCACATATTTCAACACTTCGAACCGGTCTTTGGTCAATATGGTCCCAGGTATCAACTGCAGTAGTAAATAATTAAGAAGCCAGAAGCTGTATGAATATATGATATGATAAAAATCTCCCAGCAGAAATACAGAGTAATCATTGAATCTTGTTGATTTTTTAAGTTGGTTATAGTCTGTTGCTTGTGCAGTGGACTTGCCTGTTGGTATGTGCAGCTTCGATATGGGTCCATAAGAAATTTCTATCAGCATTTATGCTAATGGCTGGTGTGGCTGCATCGCGCTTGGGTTTGTGGATGTTTGACTTATCGGTCATTCAGCAAATGCAGGTGTGGATAGTTAAAAATTCCACTGTAGTTGAATATTCGTCATCTTAGTCGTTCTTCTTGATTGCGAATTACATAGTCTTATCTTCGTTTCTGGACTTGGACAGGATCATGTCCGTGAAAGTGATCGCTGTGTGGTAGGCGGAGTTCAAAACTCACTACAGTCTGTTCTGGAATTGATGACTTATCTCTCGGGCATAATTATATCCAATCCCCAGGTATTGATCATTGCATTGTACTGAAGCCTTGGTGTATGTCTATTTCCTTAACTCTATAACCCCGACCACTCTGCATAAGTATCACATAAACTTGATTCATAACAGCTGTTGATTACACTTTTTAATTCAACCAATAGAAAAAACCAGGTAGTTATTGCTACAATTTTTTTCGATTAAAAAGGGCAGCTCGATGCACAAAGCATCCAGCATTCATGCAGGGTCCATGGAGAAGGGCCACCCCCAAAGGGTGTGATGTAGACGGCCTACTCTAATGCAAGCATTAGCGGGTGCTTCCATGGATCGAACCATTTCTGTGATTGCATACTTGAATTGTGCTTTTAACTTATTTCTTCTGCTGCAATTTTTTTTTTTCCAGGATTTTTGGAAGTTGATCATGTTATCTTTCCTTTTGGTGACGCTGGCTGCAACGCTGTACAGTATACACGTATATCGGGTTAGGAAGCACCTTTTTCACTTTGAGAAGTTCTATTTTCTCGTCCGTTGTTTAGTAAGATCATCTTAGACTCTGCACTGATAAATATGGTAAACATATCTATCGGAAACAGTCTTATCTGCCCTTCCGTAGGGGTAAGGCTGTACATCCTACCTCCCCAGACCCCACTTGTGGGATTATACTGGGTGGTTGTTGTTGTTGTTGTTGTATTTAGCCAGAGCATTTAGGTAGCTTGTGGTCAAACAATAATGTCAAGAGATGTGCTCCTCCTCTGTTCAAGTATTTTTTTACATGAAATTTTCTTGCATCTTCTGAATTTTTACTTTTTGGTAGAAAGCTCCATTGTTTTCAGCAAGGTTGACTCAAAGACTGACTAATCTATTTTTTTCTTACATTTTTATTTCATCTTTGTTTGTAATGAGAAGAAATAAAAGTAAGTAATGAGAGCATATACAGATATTCAAAGTCATCATTCAAATTAAAAGTTGTGTACACTACCTAGTGAATATATTAAATCCTAAAGTGCCATTGGGGTCGTGTAGCAGGAAGCAATATGAGTGATTATTTGGAAGGCCATATACAGCCTCTAAATGAGTTATGTGGTCATTTTTACGACAGGGATGAATAAAAATCGTGGAAATGACATCAAGTAGCCACTTTTAAGCATATTGTTTAAAATATATCTATCGTTTACAGTCTATTTAAAGATTAGTACATTCACTCAAACTTCAGGACATGGCATCCTGAAGTTTAAACCTCAAGGTTCATTGGTTTAGTGAGGTTCAAACTTTAGGACACTGTGTCCTTAAATTCGAATATTGTGTCCAGAAATTAAAATTTGAAGAATTAACCCGATTAGCCGCCCACTCAATCGCTTAAACTAAAAATAGCCACCCGATGTACAATATATGTATAATTCGTGTTTAATATGTGTATAATCGTGTATAATCAATGCATAATCTGTGTAGATAGTTAGAAAAAGTAAATAAAGAATATGACCGGCTATTTATGTAAACATCCCTTAGAATTTTATGTCCTGAATTTTAAATTAGCAGCTCAACAATTCAGCAAACTAAATCCTGAAGTTTGGGCGAATTGGGTAATCTTTAAGTACCATGTAAATAGTGGATATATTTTAAATGGCATGTATAAAAGTGGCTACTAGTGCACTTTGCCCGTAAAGTTCAACTAGTAAAAATGACACTGGTTAGCTACTCTAAAGGCATGTTATTTAGGAATTAACCATTAACCAATATGTTCTGAATTTCAGTTTTTCGGTTCAAATTTTCAGAACACAGCTGTCCTGAAACTAAGATTTTTAGTTCAAAATTTCCAGGACAAAATAAGTATTGGCTAATTCCTAAATAATAGCCCTAAAATGGCTGTTTGTGTACTTTCCCCAATGGTACTTGTAGAGGCAATCTTATGCCAAGTGGTGCTGCATTTGTAGCAGGCCTATCAAATGGGCTAATCTAGGCCCAATTTGAATCGCGGGCCCAATTGTAAGTGGAGGGGTCCAATCCATTAAGGAGATAAGTGGGCCGGTAAATACATCGATGACTCATTTAAACTAGGCCAAGCCATTAAATGGATCCACATTATTTTTCAATTTCCTATACAATTACTTTTTGTTAATTAAATCAGAAAAAACAACAAAGAAATATGAGAATAATGGAATTAACAACAGTTGAAACAAAAGACCTGTATTTTATAAATAATCGAAATTAGCTACTTTTCATGTGAAGATAAAATCTAAATGAAAACACCCTTAAAATCCGAAAAAATTATAACATAAAATACTGGAGTTCGAATGTTTTACATATGAGTTTCTCGCATAATGTGGGGAATTTCATAATGTGTTGGAGTTCTAACATAATATAATGAAAGTTCATATGCTGAAGCTCCATAATCCAGCATATTATATTGTAATTTTTCGCATTTCAACAAAATAATAATTATTTTTTAATAATTTTACAAATGCGAGTTAATTTTTAATTACCAGTCCCATAGTTGATTAGGTGCTATTTTCACATGGTTAATGGGTAATAAGAAGAAAACCTGTCCAGACCCCTTAATTGACCTTAATTGAAGGAAGTTAGGGATCTGTTTGGAATTGTCAAATGGGGTAGGGTTGAAGTCATCTTTCAAAATCAAACAGAATCTTAGCTAGAATCAGGTGGAGTCCTCAGGTTAAAACTGGTGAAGGGAATGCTTGGCCTTGAATAATCTCGACAGTGCTCTTCTAACTTTTAAATTCTAAAGATGGACAAAACTGTAAATGTCACTTTGGATTTTAGTAAAGACAGCATATCCAATTCTACTCGTCAGGCTACTTTAATTTTGTCTCTCCGTATAATAGCGGAACCAGAAATTTCATCAAAGATCTCAAAATATAAAAAATTAAATATATCGAAAAGTTAAAGGGAGTCAATGTATAATAATATACATAAAATAAAAAATTTATCAAGCAATATAGTGTAATTTTTCGATAAATGAGAGTCGTTTGACACCCCTTGGTTCAACGTGGCTCCTCCACTCCATACAGATACTGTAGGATCCTTTCTTAAAGCCAAAACTTTATAAAAAAAAAAGGTTTCTGGATATAGATTGAAGAGGAGCCCCGGAGTAATGATAAAGTTGTCTTCATGTAATATATAGGTCACGGGTTCGAATCATAAAATCAGTCATTAATTCTTGCATTAGGGTAGGCTCTTACATCATGCTCAGTAGCGTACGCAGGATTTTACATAAACACTGTCACAATTTGAAGAAATAGGCAAATGAATAAATCACTATAACAAAAAGCTATATCATTTTCTATGTGTATCCCCCATATTTTAATTTTTTTTTTTAAATATCTTGTGAAATTTTTTAACCAAGCGGTGTCCCATGACACCACATGATATAAGGTGCATAGCCTCTGATCATACCTCCTTAGGGTGCGGTCTTTTTCCGTACCTTGCATAAACACGAAATAGTCCGTGCATCGAGTTACTTTTTTTTTTTTTTTAATATTCGGTATAAGTTCATGAGAGATTTGATTTTTTAAATTGTTGGTTTAGTCTTAAGTCTACCTTTTTTTTTTTGCAAAAAAGATAAGTTACTACACTTTTTGCCACAATTATTGGTGTTTGTTCAGTCAATATATAGAGACATGCAGAGTTTAGAAAAAGATGACACCCCTAGTTCCTAACTGCCCCAAGCAAAAGCTTTTGCTTATAAAACATATCCCTTGATTTTGGGATTAAGAATAGTTCAGGATTCTTATATTAAACTCCCTTTTGTAATACTGAACTCCCTTACGATTTAAAATATTAAACCTACCTACCTACCTTACTTGAAATTATTTGTAACGAAACTTAACTGACAAATTTCATAAGATTCCAAAAGTGTCCTTTTATGTGGTATTGATTAAATTATCCCATTTGGGCACAGGGGCGGATGTAGCCTTATGGCTATGGGTTCATCCGAAGTTATAATTGTCGACACAGAATATAGATATATATGTAAAAATCTATCAAAGTCTTAATAAATGTTAGATTTGAACTCATAATTTTAACAATATAATGAGTTCAATGCTGAAATCTAAAATGTTAAACCCACCAAATTTAAATTCTGAATCCGCCTCTAGTCGTGCTTGCAATTTTGACAGTGCGAGTCTGTATTTTCCCTCTTCGATTATTTCTAGGACCGGGGGAAGAATTAGTGAAAATAACATGAGCTAGCCAGTTTTCGGATTGATAATCGAAAAATAGACAGTATTTATAAAGTCATTGAAAAATATCCATTGTTTTACTGAAATATTGAAAGTTTCAACATAATATGAGATTATGGGGCTTTTTTATTTTTGGTAATTAACTTTTTATTATTTACCAAAATGTCTATTTACAAGCAATATCTCAATTCTGAAGTTGGACATACGACCCCAAATTTCAGGTAACTCATCTCACCACCTCTCATTCCTAGTTACATGCCTTATACTAGGGTAGAAGTTTAATGTATTTAGTGTTCTATACAGCCTTAGGCTTATACATCCTCTACAATGTATCTCTTGAATTATCATCCTCGTAACATCTATATTAATTCTCTTCTTCGATTGAAAAATTTTATAATTCCTTTTCAGCCAAATATGATATACAACAGCTGCTAAGGTAGTCCTATAAATTTCTACTTGGGCATGTGTTGCTCTCAGATGCACACGCAAATATACGTGGTTGTACAAGTAATAAATTGATAAGTCGAGTCTCGAACCCACAAAGACTTGTATCAACTATCCACTAAATTTACTAAAATTGTTATTCAGTCAAGCCAAAATCAAGCCCAAGACTATGATTATACTAAACTACAATTCTAAGTAATAACTAAATTATCAAGTAAAAAGTTGATTTTTATGTATTCAGTAGAGACAAATATTTCAGGGTTGTGATCGATTCACCAATCAAATTGTGTTCTAATTAACTCTCCCTTTCATACAATTCACTCATGGTTGCTAATTAATCGATAATTGCTCTCATAGCCTTCTCTCGAAGTACTACTCGCCTATTCAAAATAGATTAACGCTTATATTCCTATGAAATCAATCTATTATGAACGCATTAAGATTATGATATTTAACTAAGCATGGTGACTGGGTATATTCCTATCCTAACCACAAATCTCCCCCCCTCCCCCCATCCCCCCACCTAAGAGTTAAGATCGCGCTCTCTTCAATTCTTCTCTAATCTATACATGGCTTTCCCAAGTATAGCATAGATAGTAAATAGAACCTAATTTTTGGCCAGACAATTAAGCAATTAATCACAGAATTGAAGAAATAACCATATATTAGTGAATTTTAATCAAGGTTAAGCTAACGTTAAACAACAATATTCATGGATAAATCATAACCCCAGAACAATGGATTTTTAGCCACTCATGATAATAGCAAATAATTTCACAAGTGTTGAATTGTGTAACGACTCGGCCGGTCGTTCCGAGAGTTATAGCCCCGTTTCCCCCATTTTTGCTTCTTTGTGTGTTGTTCAGTTGTATCGAGTTGGTAGGTTTGGGTTCAGAGTGGTTTTGGAGTGAAATGAGATACTTAGTCTCTTAGTTAGAAAGCTAGGTTAGAAAAGCCAATTGGAAGTTGACTTATGTGTAAACGAATTCGGATTTGGATTTTTATGATTCGGTTGCTTCGTTGTGTGATTTTAGACTTAGGAGTGTGTCTGGAATGTAATTTGGAGGTCTGTGGTAGGATTAGGCTTGAATTGGCGAAAGTAGGAAATATGGCAATTTTGGTCAGTAGTGGAAAATTAGATATCGGGATCGGTATCGTTAGAGCGCGACGATCGTTGAGTTCTAGGTGAGTTAGAGTGTGGCGATCGTTGAGTTCAGGCCGGCTATCTTTGGAGATTGCAAGGTAGCTGCTAGCGTCCGCAGGACCTTGTTACTCCTTTTACCATCTATTTCTTCCTTTGGACTGTATTGACAGTTAGACAGTTATATATATATATATATATATATATATATATATATATATATATATATATATA